>PVIJ01014245.1:0-41653 GCA_004024925.1 Scalopus aquaticus | reverse complement strand
AGAAAGAAAGAGAAAAATATCGAATGGTTTCACTTATAACAGGACTATAGGGAGGCCGGGTGGGAGAGAGACAATCAGTGGGGGGCGAGGGGGGGAGGAAGGAGCCGGAGGGAGGGAAGGGAAAGGGCACAAAATGGAATAGAAAAGAACACAAGGGACCATGGAGATGGATCACGGGTGAATTGGTGGTGGGCTACCCTAGGGGAATACAAAATGTAAAAGACATAAATAACAATAAAAATATATATTAAAAAAATAAATAAATAAAAAAATAAAAAAAAAAAAGAATAATAAAATTAGTGATTGACAGGAGTTGGAGGAACACAGGTGCAATGAATGGATGTTTCACAGTGGATTTTTAGGTTAGTGAAAAATACTCTGATACCATAATGTTGAATAGGTGGCATGAAACATTTGTGCACATTCATAGAATGCACAAAACCAAGAGTGAATCATAATGTAAACTATAAACATGGAGTTTATATGATGTGTCAACGTAGGTTCATCAATTGCAGGGTATGTTGGTAACAGGGAATCTATGCATGTGTGTGGGCAGGGGATAGATGGAAAATCTCTATGATTTCCTCTCAAACTTGCTATAAAAGTAAAACTGCTCCAAAAAGATGACATTTTCATAAAAACATCATATAGACATCTCCATCTTTGGAAGAAAACAAAATACATGAGAAAAGTCAATCCATATTCTTAGGGGCAGGGAATGGAGGGTGGGAACACTTAGAACATTAGGAATAAGAGGAAATATTCTTAATCTAGTAAAATATATTCCCTTAAGCCCTATAGCAGGCTTAATGGTAAAATATTTTACTCATTCCCTTTACAAGAAAAAAATAAGACAACAATGCTGGAAATCATCATTCTATTCAACATCATATGAAAGTCACTAACCAGCTCAATGAGATAACAAAAGAAATAAAGGAAGAACAAAAACAAAGAAACAAAGCTGTCATCCTTCACTGAGCAAGTTTATTAATAATATTGTCTGGATCTTAGATACCCTTTCTGGAGCAAATATAAAAAACTGTCATTTTCTTTTTAATCTCAGTGGTGGGTACACAGGAATATATTATATGATTTTTCTCTACTTTTTGTTTGAAATAATTTGCAATTTAAAATTCAATCTTTTAAACATAAAGGTACTTTAAGACAAAACTTGCATCTGGCTAAATTAAAAGGAATCTCTATAGCCCGGTCTTTAGTATATCCAAATGCAAGGGAGAGAAGTGACTTTTAATCATAAAGTTTTTAAATGATAGTAATAGCAAAAAAGATCAATTAAAACAACATAGACTATAGATTGAAACACTGTCTAAGAGAGCATCCCCTGTAAAACGATTAATTTCAGATTTTGTGAACTGTCTTTTTGGCTGGTGACTTAAAACATAAAAGTCTAGAAGAGAGTTTCAAGTTTTCATGTATCCCACTATAAGCTACAAAGATGCCTAAATCTCTTGCAAAGTAGCTGGATGATTAGAAATAAAACAAGTTGAAAACAACAGTTCATGGCTTATATGTGTGTGTGTGTGTATATATATATACATATGTGTGTATGTGTGTGTATATATATGTATGTATATACACACACATATGTGTATGTGTGTGTATATATGTATGTATATATACACACACATACATATATACAAACACACACACATATACACACATGATATAAATGTCCCTTTTAAATATACTGTAGAAAATACCATACCAATATCTCATAATCTCACTAATGCCAGAGCTGTGGTTCTCCGCCAGGGCACATGGTAGATTGAGAGAGGAGACTGGACACTGCCCACCCCCAGAGTTCCTGCTGTCTTTTTCATCTCGTGAGGGAGAATTGCCTAAGTGACAGAATCCTGAAGGAAGGGGAACGTTAACCTCCAGTTTAAGGAAAGGTGAAACATTCATGTTTGAAAAATTATCTAAGTTATCAAATTATTATTGGAAGGAATGTGGCCTTCTGTTGCTCTGAACTGGAATTAGAACGGCAGAAATCCACGTGAGTGATGTTATAACCACGTTTTACACAACTTGGTTTGCTGCCAGTGTGTGTAGTCGTCAGATTTAATTTTAGTGACATTATGAAATGCAGTGTACTGCGTGTAAAATATTAATGTAGCACATAATTGCCAGTCCAAAATAAGCAAGTTTATGTACACCGATAGATACTGAGTTGATGAAATGTTCTGTCATTTATAGACCTCCTTAAAAAGTAAATTATAACAACTATTCTAATTCCAATTTGCTTACTTACTCTGGTACTTCTTTCCTGTTCAGGAACATTGGAATGACAGTTTATAAAAATAAGCCCTTTCTTCAGGATAATAAGAGAGTGGACCTTATAAGATTGGAAAAAGTAATACACTCTCAGGAAATAGCAATAAAGTTTTTCCATTCATAGGTCAGCTAGCTACGGAGCCCACTCTCATCACCTGTTCTGTGTGGATTTATCACTGACCTGTGAGTTTACACTGAACTTTTTCAAATTTGCTAATAAATAACTATTTCCCGGAGCCAAAAGTAAGAGATTGATCATAAATAATAGGGTTGTAGTAAGAAACTTTCAACAAGCAAGTAAATTTTTCGACCCATTTTTCACTGTCTTGGTCTGAGGACTATAGAGCAAGGATCAGTCATTTTCACCACCCTAAAATCTTCCAAGAAAACATGATATTGTGGAAAGGCCCTGACATTTTCTGAAATATTCACTTGGGTATTGCTTTTCTTATCAGAGAAAAAGATGTTCTCATTTATCCCTGATTTGTTTATCATCTATCTTGTTTTTCTTTTCTGCCATCCTCTTCACATACCCTTGGAGCCAAAATCTTAGTAAGCTGTTTGCTTGGGGTTACAAGTGTGCATCTTAACACTTTTTGCTCCGCTCATGTATTCACGTATTCACGTGTTCATCTAGTCTCCTGTTTTTCACGCCACGGTGGATTTATTTGGAACTATTAGGAGCTATTTCTTTGATCGCACTCAGTCTAGGGGCTTTAATCTCTATGCATTTAAAATTTCATTAAAATATATCCAGTAATTCAGGAGCTGTGTGTGTTTTATTGAATGCTTATACCATTCATGCGGTGGCACAGAAAATGGCCGGCACAAGAAGTGATAAAATATTTCTCCATCCACCCTGTTGTCTTCACACCACATGGGGACATCCAGAAGTCTCTCCCTGTGTATAACGTACCTTTTGAGGAATTCTCCATTATTCCTTCATAAATGCTAGGTTAAAAAAAATGAGAGGGCCTCTCTTGTGGTCTAGGGCTTAAATCTCAGCACTATCACTGCAATGGCCTCAGTGGCCTCAATTCCCAGCCAGGGAGCTGGCCACCAGAACTCCCCTTTCTCACACACCCGTTGCTCCCCTCAGCAGTGTACTCCAGTAGGTCCACCTGTTCTGCTCCCCATTCTATCTCTAGGGAATCTTCTCACCCCCTACACCTCTGGCCTGAACCCCAGTTCTTCCATACACACACAAAAAAATATGAGCACACAGGATCAGGTCCTCAGAAATAAGTTCCAGTATGCCTGTGGTTCATCGAAACTTGTGAAGTTGCATATAAACGTAAAATTGCAGATGTTCTCACTGGCAACACAGGGTAATGACCAGAACAGTGGTTCTAACCTTACAGAAATTTGAATTCCAGTATTGGGTTTGTCATTTGAGAACTGAAAAACTGCTGAAAATATTTTCCTCTTGAGGTTTCCAAAGATATGTTTTCAACTTTCCTCATTCACATCTTTTTAGCCCCCAAACCACCCAAAAAATCTGTTCCCACTCAACAGAGAATCTGCCTCAAACTCCTTAGAGAAAACTTGCTCAGCTTCTTGCCCTGTCCACTGCTACTAATTCAGTAAAATATGCCATTTTCCATTCTGCTTCCCTGTCCCAGTGGAAGAAGCTGTGATCTTTCTTCTGCACCTCTATGAACACATAACCTTGGCCTGGAACTTATTTCTATACACTCCAGAAACGCCCCTCTATCAACTACTCTCCTTTATGCATCTTCAGTACTTTCTCTCAACATGCATTTTCCCATCAGAATTATAATGTCATCCAGCATTTATCTCCCTTCTATATTAAAACATACCCCCACTTACTTTTTTCCATTTCACAATCATATTTCTCAAAGGAGATGTCAACACTCCCCCTCTACTGTGCTCCTCAATTCACACAGAGAGGCCTTGCACCTCATCACTCCTCTAGTACAAAGTCACTGACCAAAAATCAATGAACACAATATTAGATGTTGTTGATTTTGTCTTTTCTTCGGTTGATTTATCTTCTATGACATCACTTTTTATGGTTCCTACACACCCCTCTGGCACTCCTCTTCAGGCCCCCTCACGGAAACTATTTATTCTAACTATACCCTTTGGTAACAAGTTCCCTTGGCTTCCATTCCCAGCCCTCTGTTCTTCTTCTCACTCTTCCTGAAAGATATCTGCCACTGCCACACCCTCAATTATACATCAAGTATGGCAATGACTACCACAGCTTCATGCTAGCCCAATTTGCTCTCCTAAAGACTCAAACTGTATGTCCACAGGCCAACTGAACACCTGCACACGGGTACTGACCCACAGTTTCTCCTCAATTTATCTTACATGGAGGTTTTCCTTCCCACCTCATTCTCCCATCCTGATCTTCCAGTCAGCCCATCCTCAGTTGGAGCACAGTCATCTACACCAAGGCTCAGACTATTCCCTAAGAACTATTTTCACTCCTCCTTTTTTCCATATATCTCTTCAATCTGCCTACTTCGTTTCATTTACATTATCTCTGCGTCCTTCCAGACCTCCACCACTGTTAGATAGGATTGCGGGAACAGCCTCCTGTCTCCTGATTTTCATTTCCTTCTAAACCAGAGTTCAGCAAACTACAGCCTGCTGGTCAAATCTGCACCCTGTCTACTTTCGTAAATAAAGGCTTACTGAAGTACAACCATGTCCTTTAATTTACATATGAATGTATTGTCTGTTGCTGCTTTGTGCTACAATAGCAGTAGCAAGACAGACCGTATGACCCACAAAATTGAAAATATTTACTATCTGGTCCTTTATAGAAAAACTTTGCCATATCCTGCTTAAGCAATTCTCTACTCTTTTCAGAACAGAAATAAGATAAATAATTTTTTTTTGCCCAAAATGGCTCCTCAATTCTTTCAAGGCAAAATTCAATTTTCTTAGCACGTCAAATAAGGTGATTCAAAATCAGACGTACTCTCAGACTTACCTTTTCAGACTCATCTCTCACCATTCCCCATCAACCCTATCCACAAACATTATTAAATATGTTGTTCTTATAATATGGCTCAGAGACTTGTTATATGCAGTCCTTCTTCCCAGAAATCTAGCCTCACCTCTGTTCCCCCTTTACCTGCTAACTCTTACTTTCTCTTTAGGATTCCAGTCATATTTTTCATCCTTCCTAGTGGCCACATTTTAGTCAGGTGTCCCTGTTTCTTGCTCCCATAACTCCTGGTTCTTCCCTCTCAATCTCATTCTATGACAATTGCCTCTTTTTTGTCTTTGTTACTTCACGAAAAAGGGATTATAGATAGGAACTATAATTTTTCACTGTTGTATCTGCAGTAACTAACACAGTGTCTGGCAGGTAGGCTGTGCTTAAGAAACATCTGCTGATTAATGGAATAAATGAAGGAATGGAATTCATCACCTCCAAACTTTCCTTCAACTGTGAAATGGAGATAATAAACTCCAACCTACGTGGTTATACGAGATTAAGTAAAGGATCATATGGCTACCAATAGAACATGCTTGTTACCAACTGTCATTCAGCATGCAATAAATATAACTATACATTTCATACTTCCACTAAATGGGTCAGAGTTTTAACTTACTGAGATAAAAAGCACAAAAATACAAAGATAAATAGAAATCTGCAAATTTATAGATAGTATGAATATAAGTCACCACAATTCAAAGTGCAGGGAAGGATGATGCCCCTGAAATATTTAAATAAAAGGATTACACAGCCAGATGGCTTACTTAATCAGTAAATTATAACTGGTTCATCAATTTAAAAGATGTGTTGAATTAATCCTGAAATGCTGCCTTCTAAAGTTACAACAACGAAAAAAAAGGAGAAAAAATGGTAAGTAAGAGTCCTAAGGATAAGTTAAATGACTATGTGACAAGTTTTACACCAATGTGAATATATTTATAACATATTTATAATTTTCTAAAATTATAAAAAACAAAAATTACATTGGGTTTAAACTGTGTCTTTCCAAAGGGCATGATAAGTGAGTTCACAAAACAAAAATAAAACAGTGGCAATTGCTGAACTTCTGAGCTTCCATTTTGTAGGAATAAGATAATATTACCATATTATTTGGGATGTTTGTAGCCTCAAAAACCATAAGCACTAACTCAAAATAGATGAAATAATAAAAAAAAATGACATCAAATTCAGCTATGCCTAAAAGAAAAGAAATAGGCTCTTCTCATGCTACTTTGTTGGAGATCACATTATCACTTCCAGAAACGCTCAGCCAACTCCCCTTCATGTCTTGTCCAGAACTGAGTAACCCTCACATTGCTGAACTAACCATGATCTGTTGGAATGAATTACTCTTGCAACACATAGGGTCTAAAGTTAGAAATGGGACACGTTTTCCTGAGACAAAAATTCAAAGTTTTGACCTCTATGTCAATCATGAACTGGGGGTCCTTCACGTCTCTTACTAACAATTAATGCTAGCTAATTTTAATAATATTAGTAAAATGTGTATGTAAAGTACATACACAAAAAAAAAATTTTTCTCTAAGAGGCTATATCATTGGATCATGATTGATTTAAACGTGCAATTTCATTTTTACTTATGTTGATTTTAAGCAGTCTACACAGAAAGCAAATTATGTATGGAATAAAATTTTTTTTTAAATTTTATCTTTCTCCCTCATAAATCAAAAATATGTATGCTAAGCAGATATCCAGGCATTTCATGTTTCCTTGCTTAGGATTTTTTTTTATGTGAAGCAGAACCTCCTTGAAGTCAAAAGTTCTTCCTATTGTTTGTAAAATATAAAATTCTTCTCAGAGACTGTTTCTCTTCCGAAAAGGGAAGAGAGAAAGAATAATATTTGAAACAAAGGAGAAAATAATTTATTTTATTCTTTTAGATTGTGGTGGCAAAAAAAAAAAATTAAGGTCTAATGGCAGCAGAGAACCACAGTGGCAGCTTCTTGGGAGGTAGCCAAGAAAGAAATGGCTATATAACCCACCAGGGAAAAATGACCCCAGAAAAAGTCCCCTGTCCTCAGCAAAAGGACCTATGCCTTAAGCATGACACAGATCAACATGCCCTGAAATGGGGCACCATGCCATCAACCAGTGGGCATCTCAGTGCTGTCCAGTATGGTTTATGGCTGCTGACCTGAAGGCTTGCTGATATTCTTGCACTGAATAAAGAACTGAAATCTCTTTGTGAAAGTTTAACGTCAATAATGTTTAAGTTTGAACTTCACCTTGGCCAGATAAAACTCAGAGTCACATTTCAGTTGATGTAAATAAAATAATAAATTATGTCTTAAATAACTAATTTTGTGAACTAAAAGGAATTCCTTTCATTAAAAGAAAATTGTGTAACATATTACAGTACTATAGAGGCAGGATAAAACTGAGATCATTTAGTTCAACCTACCTGCTTTTAGGCTAAGAATTCTAATTCAGGGGAGGGTAATGTCTTGTAACATGTACACAGTTTATCAATGGCACAGTTAAGGCTAGTGCTCAGGTAGCCTAACTCCCATTCCAAAGCTCTTTGAATTACATCCATCATGCCTCATCATTTGCAAAGATAAGTTATAAAAGCAAATGTGGATTTTTTTTTTGCAAAAGGATTACTCACTATTCAAAATGTTGAAAGCACATCTGTAATTGTCTGTCCTATGTTTTTGATGACAGAAGCAATTTCTGACCACATTACATAACTAATATGGATGTGGAGACATCAGGAGATCTCATCACAAAGATGTCATAGAAGGGAAAGGGTATCACTGAAATCTATTCATTCTGTCTCCGGTTCATTTTCCCCTCCCAGCATCAAATGCCCTCTTAGTAGATGTGGTATGCGCGCAGACTGAGACCACAGGAGCCAGACACCTCTGCCTTCTATTCTGGGCTCAACACATAGACTCCCTCAGTGGCTTTGGCTAGTTCCTTCACTTTTCTGCCTTTTTCATCCTGGACTCGAACATAGTATTGGCTGCGAAAGGATGGCTGAGTGATGAGATGCATCAAAAGCACTCAAAGAGGATTGGGCACAATCTCCCTTTTGTCCTGTAGATAAATACTTTCTTCAGTGTTTAAATGAGAAATATCAGAAAAAGGTATTTCTGGCTTTTGGGGTAATCTATTTATATGTACAACAAGGGTCAATATTCTAGTATAGAAAGATTTTGTATATTACAACAATCATTCAGATGTATTTCACTGCATGCCACCCCACATCTCTGATTCATCCACTGATTCTAGAGAATCTGCTGTGTGGAAAGCAGTGTAGACTTATTTCCATTGTTCCAGAGAGCACAGGTAAGAGGAAGGGTCTGGAGATATTTAGCAGCAGAGTTTGTTTCAATGTAAAAGAGCTGTCTAATATTTATATAAAACTTACCATAGTATGTTTCTCAAAACACTAGTGTCATGTATCTTACTTGGAAAACAATGTATAAAACTTTACTCTTTTAGAAAATAGCAATGTTCATGAAAATATGAAGGATTCTGAAAAACAGTATCTAGGAAAGAAACCTGTATTAATTCATTAAACCCAGGACATTTAAATGTCTTTGACCATAAGACACAGTTTTTCCTTGAGTCTGAGTTAACCATATCAATGAACTTGTCTTATGAAATACAATTCTGGATTGAAAGGAACTTCTCAAAAATAAGTTTTTTGTCATTAATTTCAAGCATGATTATATGATCAACTGCCAGGAAGTTTCTGAGAGGCTCTGCATTAGATGGGATAATGGACTAAGAGATTTCCAAGGGCTCTTTCAATTCCCCAAATTCAGTAAATCCATCCACACTAACCCAGAAATATCAGTTTAGTACCATTTGTATATACTATTAGGCACAAAGAATGGTATTTTTTGTGTCTACTACTGAATACAAAATGCCACAAACTGTATTATAAAGGTCACTTAGATTCCTTATCTGATTTCATTTCTGTATTAACCCTGGAAGGGAAGTATTAGAACTCCCCAAATGATAGGTGAAAATGAAACTGAGTGTGAAAAAAAACTTAAATAAATTGCCCAATGACATATCAAGGATCAGAGCTAAGGTTCATGCATTTCAGACTATGGAGTACCTCCTAAATTGTACCAGTTTCAAAAAAATAAATTTAAGAGTTATGGTTGGACCTGGAATACTGACTATTCAAAGTATAAAGCAATGTTTTTTGTATTATTCTCTGTAATCAGTAATAATATAGAAATAATACACTTTGTTTGGGGGGGCATAAAGTATTACTGCTTTTTACTTCTACTTAGCTCTCATTTCTGGATAGCAAGAGCAGTTGCGTAGTTTTGATTTGTGGCATCTGTACTTGCTGTCATCTGTTTCCAGAATGTTTTTCTCAGGGAGAACTCTTGCTTATCAGTCAAGACAATTCTCCTGATTTTGCTTCAGTTCAGTTTTTCTTGTTTACCTATGGGACTTCTCCTTCCTGGGTCCTTTGGGATTGGGTACAGACATGGGAGTAGTGTTTTAGCTGGATGTGCACAGAAGTGATATGTCACTGACTGCAAGACCCTCCAGAGCTTTCTCCTATTCCTGATAGCAAACAACAGTGTTGAGATGATGGCAGATGCTTCAGCTGGGACCACCAAAAGACCAGGAGGAGCAGAGCCCCCTGCTGACCCATGATGGACATGGAACATGAAACTCTGTTTTTAACTCTGGGCTTTGGAAGTCAATGCATAACCCAACCCTTCTGAAAATGTTGGAATATAGAATCACCTGCAAATTTCCTTCCCCAAAGATAATGAGTTAGTAGATCTTGCATCACTGTTCAAATTTCTAGCAAATCTTTGGACATATGCATTTCTTAAAATCTTCTAGAAAAATGCTAATGCTCCCAGATCATATTTCAAGATACATTGACCCTGCCAACCCCGACTGATGTGACTGATGCATCCTATAATCTCTGTTCTCCAGCCAGGTGCTATCTTCTCACCAGTTTCACTTGCTCTATATCACTTAACACAATTATTATTACTTAATTGTTTGCTTTCATGTTGTCTATCTCCTCCATTATGACATCAGTTGCATGCAGATTGAGTCTGTCTTTTTTTTACTATTGTATCTCCAAAGTTCTGAATAGGGACTAGAATCACAAACTAAAAACAAAACAAAACAGCGAATCATCAAGAAGTGTGTTTTGAATGTCTACTACGCATCTTAACTTCTGCTTAGCCTCTAATCTCCCAAGCACCTCCTTGATAATGAAACACTGTGAGAAATAAACACATGAGCAATTCTAGCTACATAAAGGCTCGACTCCATCCACCAAACTTCTTTATGGTGGCAGAGACATTTAAAGAGGCTACTAGTCAAGGTTGCTGAGGATACGTGTAAAATGCCTCTGCCCAATTTCTAGAGCCATGAGGACAAGTGGAGCCACAGAAATCAGGACAGCAGGACAAAGCTGAATATTTCTTTACATAATTTCCTTCCTCACGTCTCCTTGGGAGGTGGAGGGAAAACCTTGGAGGGCACAATGCTTAGACTCAGCATGAGAGCACTCCTCGGTGAACCATATCCCCTGCTAGTCAATCTGTATTTAAATTACATGAAAAATTCATGCATTTCATAGAAGCAACGTCAAACCCATTATCATCACATACTTCCTTGTCTGGGAAAGCTATCTCTACTGGGTATTGGGGTAGTTGGCAAAGGAGAAGCCAGTGTTAGGAAAAACAGCTAGCATACTGCGTAGGCATCAGTCATTACCATTTTTGAGTCCACATACTTCACAAATGGGAGTTATGTGGAAATACAGGGAAGAGGGTAACCACATAAAAAAGCCCACAGCACAATCATTGCATCTTCCTGCTGATCTCGCAATCATTTCTTAGAATTAATGGGGGAAAAAATAATTTGAGTGTCTATTACATATAGAAACTATTCAGAAAAATTGGAATCGATATAGAGATACTGAAAATGAGACTCAAATTTTCATACAATGATATATTTGAGGTTTGCTTTATAATGCTATATTCCCCCTTAACCCTCCCCACCCCCAAATAACAATACCTAGGAAACAACAGAAACAGAAGAGACAGGAGTGGCCAGGAGTTCATAATTGTTGAAGCAAAGTAGATACACAAGTGTTGTAAAATTCTCTATATACTTATGAATGTTTGAACATTTCTCTAACAATGTATCTTTTAATCCCATTGCAACTTGATAGGTGGGAAAACACACAGATGTCAAAACAGTCTCTCAGGTTCCTGGGATAAAACATATTTTAACATTGCTTATACTTTCCATGATAACACAATGTAATGGAGCAAAGTATGTTTTTAAGGATTATTGATTGTCAGAATGAAATACACTTTTATAGATTTAATAGCATTGTTCTTTAATGCTTGATATTTGGGGGTTATTCTTAGAGTAAAACGAAAGGTTTTTTATGTGATGAAGGTATCTTACATGCTCGTCTTATTAGGCAAGATTTCCTTTTCTCTCTTCTTGCAGTAAGTTCAGTAAGGAGAATTTCGACTTGAATTTTGGAAAGATGAGTGAAAGTGTGTAGCCCCAAACGCTCTCTTAAAATAATTAGTAATGTAAGTATCATTACAAAAATTTAATGTCAACTACAACTAGGAATAATTCTAATTTAAACCCTAGATAGTGATTCTATATATCACACTTAAAAAAAAGTTTCACCTGAGAAAATTCCCAGAGAAATGAAATAAACAGATGTTGTAAATTAACCTCATGATACTAAATACTTATATATCCCATCACCCCAGACTGTCTAGCCTATGCCCATAGTGGAAAGAGAAAGCTGCCATAAACTTGTAAGGCACATGACTTACTGCTTTTAGTGGCGTGAGTCAGAATAGCAGAGGCAGAGGCTGGTTGTGAAAGCCATATACACCCAGGTTAGAATTCTAACTCTATCTTTTCCTGCTATGTGACCCTGAAATGTTTACTTTACCTCCTTAAATCTCATCCATAAAACAGGGAATGATAGTACCTCGTCATATCATTGAATCAGGATAAAGTATTGATCAGAGGAGACTGTACAGTTTTGAAAGAAAGGAGATTACCTAGGAGAAACTTTTCAGGGGCAACCTGTCCCTTGGAGTGGGAACTGGAGGGTGAGGTGGGAGTGGTGGTGAGAGGAATTAAAAATAAGGTAAGAAAACAGAAAATCAGAGCAATAGTTTATATTCTTTTACCCAAAAGTAAAGACACACAAGACCCAGACAAGTTCAAGTTCTCAGTTTAATCTGCACTGAGCATACTCCAATACCCAGGTGCCCTGGCAAGATGCCCCTGATGTATGATAATTGCATTATAATGAGGTGCCACATGAAAATAAAATAAGCCATAATTAGAAGTGACACCAGAGTATACTTAGCTCCACCTGGGAATAATCTGAGGAGAAGTCTGTATCATAAAAGGGAAGAAAATAATGAGTTATCCAATAAAGGGTTAACTTAAGCATTTCCATCTAGGAGAGAACTTCATATGCCATTTGCTACTGACAATGGTTAATCAGTACTGGGTAATAAATTTATTATCCAAATTTCTGCCACTGTTATAGCTTAGAAGAAAATGTCAAAATAAGCAACACAGAGTTCTAGAAAGGGCTCTCTCCTGCTGCCCTATGAAAGATTCAGAACAATCCAGAGAAGTAGCCAAGGATGGGGATAAAGCTGGAAACCAACAATCCCTGTTTTGCAAAGTGGTCATGAAAATTAAATAAGATAGTATAGATGAGACACTGGAGCATATTAAGCCTTTATTAAATAACAGCTCATAGGACTACTGTCATTGTCATCACCATTATCATCATCATCATCACCACCACCACCACCACCACCACCACCACCACCACCACCACCACCATCATCATCATCATCATCGGTATTTCTGTTTCCTGTCAATACAGGTCAACTTCTCCCTGCATAGAGACTCCATTTATGTTGTTGGCCTGAAAGTCATTATCAGCACTTCCACAGGCTGCAAAAGTAATCCATGTGCACTCAAAGCATTCAGGATAAATGGCAAATGGAAGGTTTTATATCACATTACTAAGAGTAATGTCTACAAAATTCCATTGAGACACACCAATTTTTCCTTGCGGTTCTCAACTCAGGATTCAGCCATCACCTCCCTTTCTCTGAGTCAGGTCTAGTCTGATGGTCTTCCCACTTCATGGATACCTTGGGTACTTCCCTGCCCTTCCATTCTCTTAGGAAACTCAATTGCTTCATTTTTTTATGCAGACCAAGTTCTCACCTGCCCAAACTTATGACTCTAGTTTACATAACCAAGTAGAGCATAGTCTCTGAAAGTAATTTTAAAAGTATGTTTAGTTATATCATCACCACCATCATCATATTTAGTTCTAATCTCACTCCACTAATCACTCAACATCATGATTTTTTCTACCTCTGTCCTCTCCTCATAACTACTTAACTTGCAAAACTTTGCTCTTCAACTTCTGTTTCAAACACTGTCCTAAGCTTGTTATGGCATTCTCATGTTGTCTGCATCTATCTTCTAGCATCAATCCGGTAACTCGACTTCCTTTTAGACTCAGATGTCAATTATTTACTATGAAATTCAATTTGTGTTTAGTTGCTGTGAGACAGGCAAGAAAACTTGGTGAAGGAATAAAGATTTGCCAAACTTGAAAGCAGTCACCAAGTAAATATTTATCATTTTCTCAATTGCTCTATGAAGATGAACCCCTTGGTGATTTGTGTGTGCCACTTTTCATGCATACCAGTGTACATACACACTTAAGTGTGCAAAACAGAAAAGGCAAACTTGAAGGTTCAAAAGCTTTGAAGAAATGGTTCATCTGAATAAGTAAATAAATAAATACTATCCTGTAAGATATTATTCTCTAATCTGTGCATATTCAGTGCTTATTGAGGTTCATCAATATACAGCATTCTTTTTCATGAAGAATCTGTGACTTCTTCCCACTCCCACTATAAAAAAATAAGATTTAATTCTAAGCACAAGAAGAAAAGGAAAAGTGAGAGAAGATATAATGCAGTCAAAAAACTTGGATTTACGGAGTTCAACCTTGAAAATATTTTTTTAAGACAGCAGGCTTGTGAATTAAGGCTCCCAGCAGGTAGCTATAATTTATACAGCAAGTGCTTGGCAGGTAATCTGAGCACACTGTGATACAGGTAGCAAGGGGATCCTCCTCTCAGAAAACCAGGCCCTTTTTGTAATAGGCCAGCAGGTGAAAAGAAGCACACTCATTTTGCAGCTATAATAAGGTGTTTCCTATTTAATGGACCTTTGAGAATAAAAAGAACAAGAAAAGATGTAAGAAGGGGGCCTCCCTGGTGGCGCAGCGGTTAGGCGATGCGCTGTGGAGCTGTCGGCAGCAGCGATGCCAGTTCGACGCCCGGCCAGGGAGAATCCCACATGGCGCAGCAGACCTCTCCTGCCTCGCCCCCCGCTCCCCTCAGCAGTGTATTTCTGATCTGCCTGTTCTGCTCCCCGCTCTGTCTCTGGTGAACCCTCTAGCCACCCCACACCTCTGGTCTGTACCCCAGCTTGTATGTATAAATAAATAAATCTTTAAAAAAAAGAAAAAGATGTAAGAAGGAAAGGGGGTTCCCAACCAGAGTATAACCATGACTTCATGTAAAGCAAAAGGCAACGAGACAAAAGGGGATGCCCGAAACAGTAAGACCCCTCACAGTTGCAAAATTTCAGACAAACAAGTACAAGTGAATAAAAGTAAAATTCAGTGGAAATCACTTTGCATTTTTCAAGTGAATTATTTCATTCATTTAAATAATTTTCAAACAAATTATTTTTAGAGGAATACATTACTTTCAAATTAGTATTTGATTTTTTGTTTGATTCCAGGCAGTAAGGTTTTATACTTCTGTCTCTGAAGGTTTATGCTATATTCACAACTAGCCTAGGTCAAACCACACTGCCCTAGAAAATAAATCTACTCACATGTGAATTTATTTTTAAAAAGGTGAAATTTTGACATATTTGCTTATAATAGAGAAAGCATAGGTCTTTCCCTCTCTCATGCTACTTCCTACCCCTTCGAGACAACCATACCATACTAGGATGGTGGACAATCTCTGATAGTAAGGGTGGGATCCACATGATATCAGTGGATATAATGTAGATACTAACAATTACAGGCAGCACCTGCTAAACCTGGGGAGCCCTACTTTGTGGTTCTATGATTTACCCATATGATAATGAATTCTTTGAGTGGCATTCACCTGACTTAAAACATGGTGTCCAATACAATGAAATTACTCTCTCCTATTCTTTTCTTATCAGTTGTTCTCCCACTGATGAGCTCTTTGGAACACAGTGTTACATTATTCTATCTTTGGGTTTACTCTTTTCTATTCATGTCAATTTGATGGTTTTCTCGAGGGAAGAGGCAGTTGAAAGCTCTAAAGAATCAACAAGCAAGTGTTAACTCCTGGACTCCTGACCGTGTTCCGACATTGATTCAATTAAATCATATGCAGTGTACAGTATGTGACTAGAGGGGTAAAGGATTTTGCCTTTTAAAAAAAAGCAGCAAAGTTACTATCACAAATCAGATGTGTCAGAAATTGGCAACCATTGTATTCTTCCTGTTCTACCACATTTGGCCTAAAGACATGCTAATTTTTTAATCAGAAGCTTTCAAGTAACAACGCAGATTTACAAATTCTCTTGAAAATTGTCAGCTCTTATGAAATAAACCTACATTTGTGTTTGTTGAGAATTGTTGTTTGTCAAGAGAGCATGAGCTTTCCAATTTGCTATGTCCTCATCACTCACAGTGATTCATATATACTTATTCCAACTCTCTTCCTTCCATTTGGTTACCTGCCTGGAAGGTAAATTAAGGCATTTGAGTTTGCTGCCTCTAGTCAAGAAGAGGCAAAGGTAGATAAGAAGGGATTGCAAGGTAACAAAGAGTGCGACGTATCACACATTGACACACATCACAAGTCAAGGCTGAAACGTGGAGGCACATTTACAAATGGATCACAGCCTCCCATTAGTTAGGCAGTCTCCCCTTTCACTGCTGGATATACAATAGATAAATAAACAGCAAGAATCCATGTGATATATATTTAGACTGCACATTAGACTTTAAAATCTGTGCCTAACTGAATGCATTAGCCCGTGTTTTCTGTTTATGTCTCCACAATGCCATGGAAACACAGCGCGGCATCCTAATGGGTCTCTCCTAGCAATAAATAAACAAAGTCTTTGTCTATTCATGTTTCAATTTCTTTTTTGTGTGTGTAATTTACAATTTCAAAAAAGAAAACAGATTGGTGGCATTTTTTTTCCTCCCTGCCCCTTCCACTTTCCATTCGCACAAAGTATATCTGCAAGAAATGAAAATGCACCTTCTAGTGGTTACTGAAATCCAAACCAACATCATCAGCACTCAAAGAGCAGGATTCTTCCAGCCAGACTCATCTTTCCCCTTTATAAAATGCCATGATAATTAAATTCTATAATGAGGTTCTTCAAGCATTTCAGTCTAACCCAAAGAGCACTTAATATAGTTGTTTAAGGTTGAAAGCTGATATAAAGCAGACATAAAATCTGGTAGGTTTTGCTCTCCTTTTTCAGCCTAAAAGGCAATATCCAGTCCATTTTATAGAGATAGCAACAACAGCCACAGCCCTTAAATGGCTCCACAACGGCAGCGACACGCTCGCGCCTCCCCGGCTCCACAGCATGTGGGAGCAGACAAGTCACTCACCAGGCTGTCAGCCTAATGTGCAGGGGCAAGGTGAAACCTGAAGCTCAAAGTACAATGTCTCACAGGGCAGCTCTCTCCTGTCTGGCACCTGCTACCCAGCCAGTCAGTAACCCAAGAATTGGAAAGGCTGATTATTATCTGCGTGAAAAAGCAGGCAGATTTAATTAGGTTGCTCAAATCTGAAGAACTCCCTGAACACAAGTGCAGTGACCTCGTCACAGAGGGAAGAGAGGTGGGCAGGCAGGTGCTTCTCTGGAAGGCAGCAAGGTGAGTCGCTGCAGGAAGCTCTGCTAACTGACTTGTGAGCCTCCCAACACAGGGCCTGCCAGTCCAGCTGGCAAGGTTGGCTGCCCTGGGACGCTCCAGCTGAATCCCAACCACAGACTGTGTGCGGTAAACCTCAGGGCCGGGATCAAGCGAGCAATGTCTATTTTCATTAGTCACAGAAAAGAGCTGTGAATCAGAATTCAAAGCACTCGGAAAACAGACCTGTCATAGCATCTGCTCAGGTTTAAAGAAGTCAGAAAACAAAGTGTCCATAGCAAAGTCTACCTGGGGTAATAGTCAAATGCTGCAATCTTTATTTTTCTGAAGTGGCAGAGAATAACCTATTTATCTTAACTGTATTTCCCTATCTCTTGTAAAATAATAATGAAACTAACAGCAATATTAAACTACAACTTTATTTAACTGGGTGCTTCTGAGATAGTCACTATTATCACTCTCCCCTTGTCACTAATGAAGCAAAGTGTGAAGATGTGAACATGTGCAAGATAAGAAAGCTAACAAGGAGCTGAGCTGGAATGGAAACCAGGTTATCTACTCTCAAAGGGTCCCTTTCTTCCACCCACATTTTCTGAACACCTACTATGGGCCTTTAACAGTGCTAGGATGTGTGTGCTCTCCATAGGGTCTCAACTTTTGAATTTCTACAATTCATTATATCCCAAAATGGAATCTCCATTAAAGCTTATTTTCCCCTTTTAATTTTTTTTTAAAGATTTACTTATTTATGCATACAAGAGCTGGGGTGTAGGCCGGAGGCATGGGGTGGTGAGAGGATTCACCAGAGACAGAGTAGGGAGAAGAACAGGCAGACTGACTGAAGTACACTGCTTAGGGGAGCAGTGGGCAAGGCAGGAGAGGTCTGCTGCGCCATGTGGGAAGCTCCCTGGCCAGGGATGGAACTCGAATTTGTGCTGCAGTGGCTGTGATAGCTTCATAGGCTGAGACTTAACCCCTTGTACCACCAGGGAAGCCCTTTCCCTTTTAATTTTAAGTGCCAGGAAGATAAGTCAAAGATTTTCCCATTTTATCTATCAGATCTCCTTTCAAGACACACTTCCTTTTCATTGCCTTCGCTGTTTGTGACATCTCTATGCTCTGTTGCCCAAAGATGATCTCTCTTCTCTGAAGCCCTATGTTCTTGCTTTGCACCATGGTTATCTTGGAAGAGACTCCCAATATTTTACAGATATAAATATAAAGCATAAATATAGGTATTTCTACTTTGTCATCACAAATGTATTCTGGGAGAGGCTTATGTTCAACATAATCATGTTCAAAAAATAACAGGGAGTTATGAGGGGAATGAGACTGGAGCAGACGGGTCAAAAGTTAGAAGCACTGAAATAAGAGCCCTATCCTAAATGATAGGGATATTAAAACAATTCTAGCCAAGGTAATGCTCCTCAGGCAACTGACACACAATTTAGAATTCCACTGCTCTTTTGCATATTTACATTCTGGGTTTCTTTGTTCTTTTCTTGGGAATGTTTGGCCCTTGATAACACTCTGTTCCTTCAGAGATTAATTTCATCCAAATATGATCCAAGGGAACCCATGTTCATCAATATTTGGGGGAGGGGTAGAGGGTGAGTAAGAGGTGATGACATAGATGGAACTGTTTTCACAGCTTTATCATCTTCACTTGCAATCTCCCTAGATAGTTTAACTTGGGGAAAGCGTACTGGTTCTGAATGACACAAAACCAGCCACTTTTGGCTGGGAGGGGTGGGTGGGAGGAAGGGGTGTCTAAGATTGACTCTTTTATTAACTTCCTTATACATCCCTTTTACTTTTCCTTTTACTGTGAAAAAACTTGCTCCTGACTGCCTAGCTCGCTAGGAAACATCCCATCTAGATTTTCAAGTTACTGTAATATCACATATAGGCACATTTTGTGGGACTTGAAGCTTCTACAGTTTTGAGTTATCTCTTTAAGAATACAAACATAAAATTTGGTTGACAAATGACTCTCATTTAGATAATCAGGAAAATAAATCACAATAATTTACAAGTATTTAAATTACCAGAACTTTACAGGACCCAGAATAACTACATATATTTTTACTATTTAACAACCTGGTCTGTCTCTACAATACATTGTTTAATGTATTTTTGTTTGTATTCACTTTGGTTGTCTCTTTGTATCACAACCAAATTGTGATATTTTCTATAGAGAAGATAATATTCAATCTCTCCTCAGTCACGGTTGACCAAGTTGGTGTTTTCTTATGGATAGCTTTCAGCTACAACATTTGTTGCTATAATCTTATGTGTACATAGAATTGTCAACTTTTGGAAAATACCTATGTAGTGTCTTTCACATATGATGTGCAGGTTTGCAGAACTCTTAAGTTTCCCTGTACTGTGACCAATCTTATATACTCTAGGAATTTTCAACACCAGTAACAAATTAGTTATGTTCGCTTCAGTGACATATTATGAGTTTTATGTTGTCTTTGTGATTGACTGTCTTTTGTGTCAAATCAGCAGAAATTTTAATATTTCTCAAAAGTGGTCATATCATCCTCTCCTTTCAATCCAAGAGCTTAGTTATTCTTTTAGAAAGTATCTCTGGTTCTCTATGAAATACTGTTATTGGTATTTTCTGGATATGATGCATCAGCTCTCAAGCTTCATAGATTGTTCATTATAAAGGCATTAATGCCCAAACTTTATCCTCTGTAATTTTGGGGATGGGAACGAGAGAGAAAACTTCATCTCTGGAGCTTTAAATACCTTATTTTAGTAAATGTTACAAAAACATCATCACTATGAACACGGTGTTGGTTTTAGCTATTAAATCTTGCCTCTGCTGATATCATTTACCTATTGACCAATATTGTAAGAACTAATTTACATTAAGGAGAACTTTGCTGCAGTAGGACAAACCATATCATATCAGTGAATTCAAGATAAATACTGGCATACTGCCACAGTGCAGCCTTTGCTAACAAGATGTCGTTAACACCAACTGCTGTACTAGTCAACTCATCAAGAACATTAAATATAAAATAGAAATACTGGATATTTGTCAAGCAGGCTGACGGGACTTGTTTGGCAATTTAGGTTCTTCCTTTTTAAATGATTAGCCCTTTAGGGGAAATTACAGATTTATTTAGCCCATGTGTGGTAGTTAATGATCTAAGATAGAAGAGGGGAGAAATTTAACAAAAACCTGGGTAGACAGAGTCAGATACATTTTGGGAAAAGTCTCCCCTCTCGAGCTTGATTAGACTGAATTTGCTGTTTTATTCATTTTTTGTAATTATTAATCGTAGGCATGTTAAAATGTTAAAGCAATCTGTGTAAGCTAAAATGTCAAGAAAGTCTATTTAAGCATTGATTATTTTATCAGGGAAAAGTCACCACTATAGTCTTCTAAGGAAAAGAAACTTATATGGCAAGCTTCAAATGGTGATGGTTATCCAAGAAGCTCTATAAAATGAGAACATTTTGAGAGAAAGCCTGTGCTATGAGATTAGGAGGCCCAGGATGGTCATATGAACTCACAAGGACTTAGGGTATCTCTGCCAGATGGAGATGAAATCACTTACTCTGGTAGTTTAGAGAACTATTAAATGATCACAGTTGTTCTAGCTTTGATTTTAAGTTTTTATTATTCCATGCATGTTTCTGCCTATAATAAAATAGGCACAAGAAAAGCAGTAAAATTTTGTAACACAAGTTTTTTTATAGTTTACCAAGAATTTGCTATTTAGACCATGGTCCAAACCAGCAACTAGGCAATGCCTGGGAACTTCTGAGAAATGCAGAGCTCCAGGCACATACCAGCCCTGCTGAGTCAGATGATTTGAATGTACCTTGAAGACGACAAAGCACTGGTCTTTCTCCAATAGCAATGGCAAGTGTCGCTGCCAAACTGATGAAATGATTATTTTTTAAATGGAAATGTTTTTTAGTCAGATCGTGAAATAATATATGCTCCTTGTTAAAAAAAATTAAAAAACAGACTACAAGATGCTATAAAATTACAAAGTGAAAATCACCTATTGAACTGTCATAGTTAACATTTTGATGTACATCTTTCTTGCCTCTTTCTGTATGTATTGATATTTTAAAATAAGGTAACCTAGATATGTTGTTTACAACCTGTTTCTCATACCTTAGCAATAATATAAGGCTATCCTTCCATGTCAATAAATATATTAGTTCCCAAGGAAAAGTCTATTGTAAAGTGAAACAAAATTAATTTAAATAATTTCATCTTAGGAAAACAATGCAATTTTTTAAAAAATAAATCCCTGAAAATAGAATTTTGGAGTCAAAAAGTAGGTACCTTTAAATTTTTATAAATTTGGTAAGATAGTCATCCAGAAAAATGTGCTACCAATGTCTATCATCTTTGCCAATATGATAGGTAAATAATTGTATCTAGTTATTGTCAAGTACCTTTAAATCACATCCTAAATTTGAGTGTTTACAGCAGGGTCTTTGGGGGAAGAGAGCTATCACTAATATCTACTAAAATATGGCCATGTTCAGTCATTCATTTCCTTTTGTGTTTTCAAGTTAAATAATCCACTCTATTCAGAAAACTAAAAACCTAGAAGATAAAGCCATAAAATTTGATGCAGTCTAGAGACCCTGAAGTTTAATTATTAAGTTATAATATCACTCTAGGTTCTCTTTCCATCGTTTGTACATACTTTTGAGTTTTCTCTGTGAGCGTCTTTCCAAGCCTATTTGTTCCCTATGATTCTGTCTCCCGAGATACCCACTCAACTCTCATGTTCTCACTCTACATCCCACCAAGTCACTGTGCTTTCTACACACTGTTGGTCCCCACATCGCTCTCTAGTCCAGGTCTGGGCAGTCCTCTTTACTTGAGCATGACAATTTCCCTCAGCTAGCAACAATCTTCTCTACATTCTAACACTATGCAAAGGTTTGTCAACACTCAGCTCAAAAATCACTTCTGGACATTCTTGCGTGAGTGTGTGGCAGCACTAAGGTTTTCTCTTCTTTGCCCCACTCTGCACTGCCCATTACTCCATTGCTGCCCCCTTGCAGTGGATGAGTACAATGTGTCATTGTTAATCACACTATTAGACCACCCTCTTTTTATGAGCATTGCTTATTTTTCCATCTCGGTTTTCTTGAGTGCCAACACGGAACCTGGCATAGGTAAGTAATCAGAACCACTGGTGAATAAATCCATAACTAAGACTAGAAAGTTCTTACTAGTCCTCTTCACCCCAAGTTAGAAAAAAAATGAATCCAAATAAAATAAATGCAAATAAACAAAAGAAGGAAAGAAAGAAAATGAGAACAAAAAATCTGGGAGAAAATATTTTGGAGTACTACATTATTTACTAACGTAATACATTCTGTTAATGAAAGTGCTTAATTTCCAAAAAAGGAAATAAATGAAGAACATATTTTCAGAAAAGAAAATTTTTTCTGCTTATAGCATACCATAGCTAATATTGAGTGAAAATCAAGCATTTTTCTTTTCTTGTTTTTCCCCCATTTTTCAAAACACCAACCATTACTTAAAATTCTCTACTCATCACTCAAAGAAACAGAGACAGTTGTTCATTCTGAGTTAGGTTTTTGCTTATCTGACCAGCAGGGTCAGGATAATAAATCACTCAACCCCTAGGGAATAATGAAATGCTTAATGGATTTGTGCAGTTACCAGGGGAAAAAAAATAAAGAGGAAAACATTCAGGATTCAATTCATCTCCAAACACTGCACAGCACTTAGAAAAGGACTGCATGAAGATCAAACATAAGTGATACAGACAGAAAGGGGAAAAAAATCAGAGAAGTGGTTTTTCCATTGGGGAAAATGATATGTCCCACTTCTCAAAAATCTTCCAAAGAAAACCTTCCCTTTCATCCTTCCTGTAAACAAATATTAAACATTCCTGAACTTCCAACCCATCCTCGTAGTGGGTTTGCTGGCACCTTTTACACTTGTGAGGATGGCTATGTTGCTGCTGATGATCAGGATGAAGGCAACCTACAGGCACCTAACGTTGTGGCTTACAGACTGTCCCTGGCCTGGAAGCATTAAGTCCAACCCAAAGATTCACCTCAATGCTCGTGGGCAGGGAGAAAGCAGGAAGTGGAGCAGATGGAGAATTCAGGACAAGGGCAACACATTTCTTACTGTATTTTACATTCATATCTCATCATTCTAATTTCACAAAGACTAGAAAATGCCCTAGTCTTTGCTTTGAAAGGTCTGATTCAGAAAGAAAAAGCCAAAAGAAAAGAATTAAGGTGGAACTATTGAATGATGTACAGTTCCTCATATGAGGGTTATTTTACTGAATATTCACCACCCAGAATAACCTATCTTGTATTACTGCTAACATTATATGCATTGTGCAGTATGTACAGAGTATAAATTGCCCCAGGAATTTGCAAAACATCTGCAACTTCCATAGATATTTTCATTCTGAATAAGAGTAAAATATTTTCCTTGTTCTGCTCCAGACTTGCTGTTTGGTCTCAAGCAAAATGCTTAACATTTCTGTGTCTCAGGTAGGCTGTCTGGAGAAACTTGCTTTTGTCTCAGCTATACCCTAAGAAATAATGAGAACACCCCACTCCAAAACATTCTAATCTGTCAAGGAGGTTACACACAAGATGTAACTTTAAATATTATAGCTAGAAAACATATGTGAAGCTCCTATCAGTGTGCCTGGCACATCTTAGTTATTTAACAAGTGTTATTTGCATCCCCTTTCTTCACCAGAGAAAATTAATAATTTTTGTGTTCACATAAGACAAAGTAAATTAGAATAAAATTAAGAGCTTTTATTTTTCTAAAGACATGGTATTATTCTTCCTTTTGCCTTTTTGTAATAGATACCTGCGCACAGAGTGCTCTGTAACATTCAATGTTATAGAAATATTAAAGGATTAATATGTGTACATGCACCTGGAGATTAGCAGCCTAATAAAGCAAAGTACATTTCAAAATGTTAGACATTCTGCCACCCTGAGCAGGAACTTCTGATGGAATTACCATAGTTGGTAAGACTTGGGTCTAGATCTGCTGCAGTTTTGCCACAGTTGATCTGACATCCAAGCATATGACAACATTTTCTGCTTCTTTTACAAGATTTCCTGGAGTTTGCACTCCCTTTGTGATCTTGGCAGAAATTCTGCTGCTGAAATAACATGTAGAGTCCTCACCAAAATGGTGTGCTATGGAAATGCCAGAAAACTGCTCGTGTGGGCAAAATCTGCAAGTGATAGTCACCACCTCCTACCTGGCCAACCACATCTTCCCACAGTTCCCTACGTTTTCTAAGGAGTGTCATTATTCCCCCTAAAATAAAAATGGTTCTAGAATTCCCTGATTTTTTCTTACCTTCTACCTCTGAGAATGCTCTATAAATGACTTAGTTCAAAATGGACTAAAATCCTTAGATAATGGCCCATGCAAATTTAAAACCATGGATATAGCTTTCATGTCTTCAATGTTACCATGAAATTCTTTCCCATATTTACATCAACTAAAAATGCTTTGTACCCTAAAATCCATAAATAAGGGTTATATTGCTTATTGTTTAAAAACAAAAAGTTGAGTCTTTTATATCTTTATTGTCATCAGTCAACATTGAAATACCTGACTCAAACATAATAAACACAAGCCTTGTGAGGGTCATATTCTTCCCAAAGACATTAAATTCATGCTTTTGCCAACGGATATTTAGTAAGTGCCTTCTACGTGCCAGGCACTGTTCTAAAGGCTTGAGATACAGCCATGGAATGACAGCCCCTGCTTTTCAGAGAGCTTCCAATCCAATGAGAAGAGGTTGACAATCAGTACATATATATGGAACATACCAGATGCTGAGTACTAAGATGAAGAGCAAGTTCGAGGAAGAGGACAGAAATCAATGGAGTGGTTGTTACTATTCTAGATAAGGTCAGGGGAGATTGCTAGGTGGGCCCACTCCTAAGTGGAATAAGGAAGCAAAAACTGTAGAGGGATAACTGGAAGAGAGCACTCCAGAAGAGCTTCTATAGCAGACACACACTCAGTGTCCTTATGAAAAGCAAGGAGACTAAGTGGCTACAGTGGCAGTGACAGGGGAGAAAGAGGTAAGAAGTGAAGCTGAGAAACAGCACCAGAACATGAGGGACCTTTCAGGCCATGATGATGACTCTGAAAGTATTCTGAGTGAGTTGGGAAGACAATAGAAGACTTGGAAAAGAAGAATGATACAACATAACTTATTTGTTGTCAATGTGGGGACTAGCACTCAGAGGAATAAGAAAGGAATTTAAAGGAGCAGCTAAGGAGTACTTCTTAGGTAGTAGTAATGAAAGAGATGAAAAATAGCCATATTCAGAATATATTTCAATGTATTCACATCTCATTGGATGTGGGTCATAAAAACAAAACATAAGAAATCAAGGATGACGCCAAGATTCTTAGTCTGAGTAGCTGATAGAGCAGTGCTGCCACTAAACAAGTAGAATATGCTGGAGTTAGGGGAGGAGAATCAAGAGTTCAGGCTTGAATATATTACATCTGAGTTGCCTATTAGAGATCTAAATTGAAATGTCACATAGGAAGCTGAATATATGAAAATGACATTCAGGAGAGGTTTCCAGGCTGGAAAGGTAAATCAAATGTCATCAGTTGACTACAAAATGTATCATAATCAATGTTAGCCAACTGATTTCTGCAAAAATGCTATATAACAAACCACCTCAAAACTATTGGTGTAGGTGGCCTACAACAACAGTTATTTTTTTCTGGCGATTAAATCCATGGGTTGCAGGTATGACCTACTTCAGCTGCGATGTGACAGACTTGACTCTCTGCTTTGGGTCAGGTAGCTCTGATCTGCTTGTCTTATTCTGGGACCAACGCTGAAGGGGCAGTAGATAACTGGAGAACATCTTTATTATCATGATCACACAAAGCAGAGCGATCCAGAAGAAATATATGCCATTTAAAGTTTTGTCTCAGAAGCTGGTAAAGTCAGCTGGTGAAATCCACTATCAGTGGTGCGGGGCAACATATCTGACATAGAGTCAAGAAATGCAAAACCACATGGCAAGGATACATGTATTTTTAATATAAGCTTGAAAAATTGGAATCCAATCTATCTTCCAACTCACATTGTAGCCTTAGCTACAACTATAGCATATGACAAACGACTTTTTCAAATCCTGTACTCTTTTAACCCAATGACTTTCTTCAAATTTCTATTTTTGAAAGCTATAAATGTATTTGAGGTAGTTATGCTTGGATTTTTTTGTTCACTAACAGAAAAACTAGGTTGGTATTTTCTAATAACATGGTACACATTCAATTTTAAGTGCCACTTCTTAAAAACACGTCTTGATGAGTTCTTTTCAAACTGTTTGTGGGAGATGACTTCTTTTAATTTTAGTAAGTCTTAGACATAGAATTTAGTAAGATACAATAAAATTAATTGCTAAACTTAATTTTTTACACAGGCATGCAAAATTCAAGTCCATATTTTTAGGAAATTACTTGATCAGAAACCCACAAAATTGTCTTAATACTTGCTCTCAGTTACTGTATATATCCTGAAGATAAGTTAATGGAATGACATCAATCCATGGACCATATTTCGAGAAACACCTGCATAGATGATTCTACCATAACCAAATCACTTTACCCCAAACACTTAGAATCACTCTCAATGGCAGTTTAAACACAAAACTAAGTTGCTAGATATTTGAAATGATTTTGACTTACATTCAATTTTACACAACTATTAATTCAATTTGCCAGGCTTTTTTGGTCCCCAGGTCTATGCTTCAGTCATTAAGTAAAGAAGAAAAAAAGGGATTTGTCAAATAGCCATATCCTGCTTTATGATTTTTACTAGGTTTTTTCTTGATTCTTACAGCAATGCCTTTTAGAATTTCCATCCATGCTGTACACATACAAATTACTAAAATCTCCTGGCCACATCCTGAGTCTACCTTAATTGACTGTTATCAAGCTGTGCTTTTTAAATGTACCAGCATTTGATCTTTTTAAAATGCTTCTGAGACTTAACTGATGTCAAACTGGCTGGTCTAATTTCCTGCTATGTCTTTAGATCCTTTTTAAAAAATAATTGGGTGTTGAATTAGGAATTTTTTTCTTTCTTCCTCAAGGGATCAGTACTAAATTTAGTTAAGTTCTGACCAACAACAACAAAAAAATCTATTCTGTCCTATTAATTTCCTATACTCAGACATGCTGTCTCTCAAGTCACAAGCTACATTGGAGTCCAGAAAAAAATTAAGCCATACTTAGTCAGCCCTAGTGAAAGGAACTTTAAAAATTGAAGGTATCTGATGACCTGGATACCAGCATTAAGGATGGGATTTGCTAACATTGGACAAAGAATAGCATCCAGTAGCCCTTCATATGATGAAAAAAGAAAGTCAAAAAGTAGTGAGATTAGTACTAAAGCTGAAAGACTGCCCCAGCCCAGAAACGTTATCAGTAGAACATGGGCCATAAAAGTGCAAGCCTCACAAACAGCAGCCACGCCTTCTCCACCCATAGGACTGGGTGTGGGGAACACTAAGCAGCGTTCAAGAGTAAAGGCAAATCTCACAGCTGTTTCCAAGCTTATATTTTTCTATTATAGCTTCTGATTTGAAAGCAAGTAGAATTCTCAAATATTGGATCATTTCTTTTCTCTCTTAGAAACTCTTTCTCCCCAAATCAATAATGAATGGCTTAAGATCAACTTCTCTAGAGCAAGAAATTGTTTATTTTGGATCATGCTATGCAATGCCAACAAACTAACTGATTATTCAATTAACATTATTGAAGAAAAAAATAAAATCATTCACCAGTTGAATTGAAATGTCCAATTAATTCAGTCAAAAGAGTTGATTCTGTAGACAACTGAGACCTAAGACATAATCTTCATGACATGATGTTCATATTCATTTTATATTATCACTGCATCCTCATTGAGGACAACATCTAATTCACTTCTTATATCCCAGAGACCTTTGCATTCACAGGAACTCAGGTATATACTAAATAAATTACTAAGTCATTTGTGTATTTTCAAAAGGTACTTAAAATAGGGGCCTCCCTGATGGAACAAGGGGTTAAGTCTCAGCACTATGAAGCTATCCTCAGCCACTGCAGCATGAGTTCAATCCCTAGCCAGGAAGCTAACCCACATGACACAGCAGACTTCTCCTGTCTCACCCACTGCACCCCTCAGCAGTGTATTTCAGTCAATCTGCCTGTTGTGCTCCCCACTCTGTCTCTGGTGAATCCTCTCTCACACATACACAGCCCACATCCAGCGTACACCCCAGCTCTTGTATGCATAAATAAATAAATCTTTAAAAAAGGGGTGTACTTAAAATATTTGGCCACATAATACACTCAGATGGAATTCACAGTAAGAAAATAATTAGCTGTTTTATAGAATCAAAAGCTTAGCAGTTGCATTCAATTCTCAGCTTTATATAGAATGATGACAATTACAAATGCCAACTCCCCTGCCTTAGTTTAGCTGTGCTTCCCTCAGGGTGACCCTTGGAGATCCACCTTCCCTCCTCCTGGTCTTATTCACATTTTCTCACTCCTCCTCCAAGGAAGAAGGGCTAAGCCATGTGTGTTCCTCACATTTGGGATGAAACAAGAAACACTGGTTTAAAACCTCTATTTGATGGGGCTTTGTGTTATATAAAAACTCAGAGGAGCTGATACTCTATTTTATATCCAGCTTAAAATATTGTGTTAAAAAGGCAGACTATACAATAATATAAAATAGAAATAATAATCCTTTGTGGAAAATTTGAAGGGATTATATGAGAAATGGGAGACAGAAGATAGATCTATTGTTTATTTTCTTTGAAATGAACAAAATTTAAGCAAATATGAGCACTAACATTTATGAGCACTAACATTTATTCATTTTTAAGATATGAAAGTAATTTTTAGATAAGTATTATAATTTTTCTCTATTAAATATTAAGTAAAATAATTGCTGTGCACATAGCTAAGCAAATGTGGATAACAAGTATTACTGTGATGGAAAAATTAATGATTTCTTTTCAATTTTAACATCAAAATTAATTATAAACTAGTATTTTTAGTGTTCTCAAGAGATGGATAAGTCTTGCAGTTGAAAATGCATTGAACTGATTGTGAGATGACTAATTTCCTGAGTTTTATTTTTAACACGTAAACTGTAAGTGTGTTCTTAGTTCATGTGGATCAAAGAAGCAAGGAAGGAAGTGTATCTGGAAATGGAAATGAAGGGAAGAAATGCAAAGGGAGGAGGAGGAGGGGGAGAAGGAGGGCCAGGGGGTGGGACGAGGGAGAGGGAGACTGACTCTAAAACTGAACTTTTTAAACCCAATGTCAAATTACCAAGGAAAGAAACCCAATTAGACCAGTCTGGATCAGGAACCCACAGATGATCCACTTCACTGGCAAAAAGTTTAGAATCACTGTGTACAAATATTTGTGCCACCATAGAAACAGGTGAAATGGGAGAGAGGTTAAGAAAGAACAGCCCCCCAAAATGTGGGGCAGAGAAAATCACAACAGATCCAACCCCATCTTTTACAAGTAACTTCATATTTCTATGTCTCATTTTTCTCAACTGAAAAATATCATGTGGCAAGAAATCAGTGCTAATGTTAATCAGATGCTATCACTAATATTGCCAAATAATTCCAATATAGTATTGTTGGAAATGCTACTTCTTTTATTCCTTTCTTAGTGGGTCACAGAGCTTTTGTAAAGGCTCTGGGAAAAACTAGAAGAAAAGAAACTTACTGATTCTGTTAAAAAGAATGTTCCAAATTTACCTGACAATGGAATAAATTTTAGAGAAACACGTAATACTTAAAGACACTTTGGGAAACATCATACGTTACTATTTGTGTGTGCCTGCATTTCAGATCACAAGCACGGTGCTTCTTGGAAAAAAGGATTTTTAAGAAAACAATAACTGTACCATAAATAATTTATGTTAATAATTGTTATCTACCAAATGCTGAGGTCTCTGAAAAGCAAAATTGCCCAAATAATTGTTCTTCTGAATCAGTAGGAACTTAGGATTAACTTTTATTGGCTTCAGTCTCCTCATATCTTGCTACCTTTTCTAATAATACTGGTTTCTGATAGTTGGCAAAATTATAATGAACCCAGAGACAAATTTCCATTTTCAGTACCAATAAACAGATTCCAGAAAGGAACTAAAAGCAGAAGCTAGGATCAGGAGCACTTTTTTGGTGGAGCTAATGCAGAATTTAGACTTCAAACCACCTATAGATAATAACTGCAGGTTAACAACTAAATTACCATCTTGCCTTGCTTCCTTACTTCTTTCTTTTGCTGTCAGATTTACATTTAAAACCTATACAGAACATCCACATCTTTCATGAGATGAGTCAACATAGACTTTGCCTTGCACAAGTGGCCGACCAATATATTTAGCTCTTTATTCCGAGGGGGAGTCTCCAGTTGCTAACTTTATTACAACACTTTATTGAAAATATGTAATTTCAGTTCCAAGTTTCAAATTTTGTTTTATTAGTAAGAATTATTTGCTGTTCCCTAGAAAGTGATTTGAAGCCTGGGATAATTATAGAATCATAAAAGAATAAAGCACATCCAGAGGTCACCAAGCCTACATTCTATTCTCAAAGCATACGGAAGCCTCAGCTTTAGCAAAGCACTTTTCTAGCTGCTGTGCCCAGAGGAAATAATTACGTATTTGCAAATGCAATTTAAACACATTTAAAAATTATGATCAATATGTACAATCCATCTTTCTTTGGGGAAGAATAAGCCGAAAGCCCAAAATCTGAAAGGAGACCCTTTACCACACCCTAACCTCTCCTTTCAGTCTTTCTAAGAGCTAGAGATGCCACACTATTGATTCAGCTCTTGGAGTTTTTAGACTTCTTTCTCTTGAATCAAATTCAGTCATCTGAAATTTAATTTATTTTCATTTACATGTCACTCAAGCTATCTTTCCTCGCAGGCATCTCTGGTCTTTCAATAATGTGACCATCTTCCTGATCAGCCAAGCTGAAACTTTAAAGTCATATAGGGCTTCGTTCTTTCCCTTCAGTCACACACTGTCACGTGACGTCCATCTCTGATGGGTGTCCTGGTTACATTCCTTTCCCTTTCTATTGACACTGGCCCTACCATGCCCAGTTTCCTGCTGCTTCTCACCCTTATAAATTATGCTTCCATCACCTTCCTGATTTGTGTTTATATCAGTTGTTGAATGAATTCAGGTGCACATAACAGAACTTTAGTCATTTATGTAAGCATCTTGGAAAACAAACAGAAAATTATTTTTCTCTCACAGAACAAGGCTGTCAGCAGGCAACACAGTGTCATCAGGAACACAAGATGCTGCTGGCTTTTCCTATGTATTTCTTAGCATCTTGGGTAGTTGGATAACCACTTGTAAAGAGCATTCTTGAAAGACTGCCCAAATGATTTCAGCTTATGTTATGTTGGCCCAAACTAGACAAGACCTTATCTCAAAGGATGATGGTAAATGTGGCTTATTTTTTTTTAATTGCTTGTTTCCTTTTCAAGCTGCTGCATCACAATCCTCAACAACACCAGAGTCCTGTAAGGCAGGAGGAGCATGGCCGTCAGGTGCAGGGCCAGAAGTGTCTATAACAGCATCCCTGCTCTCAGCCTTGCCAGGAGCAACATGAATCTGATTGCCAGACTGAACTCAAAATGTGATTCTGACCATGTCAAAGCTTGACACACCCATCCAATGATGCTTCACAGAAACCCAAAGTCAAGTCCTTCTTTATCGAACTACCAATTAAAACCTGTAAGTATCAGATTCCAACCAATTTTTTCTTTACTCCACTCCAGGAAGCCCATAATGAAATTAAACTGAACACTTGCTGTGACAGTTCCATCCTTTCAATGAACCTGGAATTCTCGCTCTGCTGCCAATTTCATGTTCCATTCTTAAAACTCAAATCAAATATCACCTTTTTAGTCTACTTCTGTGATTTGTTTAGTCTACTTCTAAGATGCTTCATTTTATGCATTATGAATCATCTTTTCAGAAAATATTACAAATAACACTTTGTTTTTAAAAGGAGTAGTACTGTAAATATTTTTTATGGAAAAAAACTCCAAACTTACAGAAAAGTAGAGCATAGTCTAATGAATCCTATATGCTCAATGCCCACATTTAACTGGTTTTTTTTGCAGTATTTTGCAGTATTTGTTTGATGCATTGTTTTTCTAAATTGAATAAAGTAAATAATAGATATGATGACATTTCTTTCCTATGTACTTCAGTAGGCAGTCCTTGCAAAAAAAAAAAAAAAAAACAGGACATTTTGCTGTATAATTACATGACCAAAATTTACAAGAAAACTTACAAGAAATTCTTTCTTACTTATTTTTGTTTTTAGACATCCTTGCTTATTTTTTCACAATATAGGATTTCTCCCCTCAGGTGCCGTCAGCATAGAATTCCCACCTCTGAATTATTAATAAAAACTACCCAATCACATTGAATGTATAGCTTTTCTCAAAAATGCTAGTTAAATCACACCAATACCCAACAAGAATCACATTTTGCTTTTCTTTTGGTTCTTATGTCTCATTAAGTCTCATTTGATCTAGAAAATATTCCTCTACTTCCATCTCTCTCATTTTTCTGCTTTAATGACTTATGGGAGAGATCAGACCAATGGCACTTTAGAATGTCCCACTTTCTACTGATACATATATAGAGAGAGATGGAGAGAGAGAGAGAGAGAGAGAGAGAGAGAGAGAGAGAGAGAGAGAGAGAGAGATCCTATAAAGTAGAGTTTAGGTCTCAAGTCTTCATTTAATTCGGGAAAAACATCCATGGCAAGAATACAAGAAGACAATTTTTAGTATAAAATGGACTGAAAAAAATCACACATATTCTCCTGCAAGGTAATATATTGAACAGAATTTTAGTCTGTTGTTTCTTCTTCAAGCATCTACAAAGATAATAGTAGGGAACAGTGGGAGTGATTGTAAATGCTTTAATTCAATTAGGGCACTGCCTCTATTTTCTTGTTGTATAAATAGAATTTCTCAGAATGTATGTGTTTTTCCCAAGCACTGTAATATACCATAGATCTCAATCAGCGCTGTTCTTCTATCTTACAAGTTGCCTTAAAGAAAAACAAAAGGAAAAAAAAAGGGAAAGACAATAAAATTTCCATCAAGTATTATCTTCCCATGTGATCATTTATGACAGCTTAAGAATGAAATTGAGCCTAAACTGCCAGCAGCTATATTTTCATAAGCGAAGTCCCCACACTGATTGCCAGTGGTAAAACACGAGAAGGAAAAAAAAAAGGAAAACAAGGTGCAGTGTTCACACAACAGCAAGCAGCTTTTCCAGTCTACTTTGTTTAGCCTTTTATTGTTGTGGAAACAACACTTCAGTTCTGGTTGAGAGAGCTCTTTTATTACAACACAATACAAATTTTTCAGAGTGACTCGTGTATAAATAATAGGTTACAGTCTTTTAAAGATATACTACCTACACTCCACATCCAGGATTACCAATATGTAAAGAAGAAACAATCATATGGTTTATCACACAAGAAAGTCTGACTTGTGATAACAGGCTGGTTGACTCCGGTGGGGACAGAGGGGTTCCAAGTGTATAAGGCCTTCTATTTTACACTCACTGTATATAAGGTATATTGCTGCTGATATTGCAATCTAACATATGTTTCAAAATGTTTTGTTACACACTAGTTACATGAGATATGAATACTACTAATATATATTTACTATACACACACACACACACACACTATAAGTAATTATAATAACTAATACTGATCTAGAGTTTAGGTGTAGGTTGAGCTATCTACTTAGTACTTTTCAAGCATTATCTCACATCTCATTTAATCATTCCCCCAAAAAGCAGGCTATGCTTATAAATATTATTGCGGTCCTTCAGCTGATAAAGAAACTAGGACTTGTGACCACATAGAAACAGACAATAGAACGGTAGTCGACAGGGTTGAGAAACTGAGGAAGTAGAAAGATGTTCAGAGTACAAACACTGGACCTCCCTGGTGGCGCAGCGGTTAAGCGCTGCGCTGTGGAGCTGTCAGCAGCGGCGACGTGAGTTCAACTCCCGGCCAGGGAGAATCCCACATGGCGCGGCAGACCTCTCCTGCCTTGCCCGCTGCTCCCCTCAGCAGTGTATTTCTGATCTGCCTGTTCTGCTACCCGCTCTGTCTCTGGTGAACCCTCTCGCCGCCCCACACCTCTGGCCTGTACCCCAGCTTGTATGTAAAAATAAAAAATAAATCTGTAAAAAAAAAAAAAAGAGTACAAACATTCAGTTATAACATGAATAAATTCCAATAGTTCATAATGCTGTATTTTATTTTTAACAGTTGCTAAAAAGTAGATGGTAAGCATTTGCTCCAAAATAAGAAAAAGATAAAAAGTTATATATGGGATAGAAAACAGACCAGTGATTGAGAATACTGATAAAAGATTTTCTGACTTTATGAAACTTATGACTAAATTGTGGGTTTTATGAATGTAGACATTTGTAAAAACTCATTACCTGCACAATTAAAATTTAAGCATTTTACTGCATATAAATAATATCAAAAATTTTAAAGGACATTGACATGATTATAACCCTGGGATATCTAGAAGGAACAAAAATAAAATGACTCTCAAATGATAAACCATCATCTTATACCACACATGGTTTCACTGATTAAGCTCCACTTATGAGATGAAATCCCCATCCCAATATTTTTTAAATGAGAATAAATTCATCTTTAGACAATAAGCACACAATATAAATGGTAGCATTAACTTCATAATATTTACTAATAGAATTGTCTGATAAACTTAAATAAAATTTTAAATATTACTAAACACAGAAAAGAAAAAATTAATTAGAATCTTCACACACAAACACAAACACACAAACATACATCCCCCCAAGATAATATGAATGAAGTCAAATGAGATTTGAAAAATGCCTGAGTAACAATTATAAACATCAAAAATATTATCCTAAAATTAAAACACTGATAAACCAAACAACAGTTTAGACATAGCTATACAGAGAATTAGTGAACTGTAAAAAATATTGGAATTAATAATCGAACATAGAGACATAAAAAATTGACAGAAATCTTAAAAGACAAAGAGAATAGAATGAAAACACCTAATAACATCTAATGAGGATTTAAAAATAAAAGGGGGCGCGTTCTATGTATACGTTTCGCATGCATTATTTCATTTAATATGTAAGAACACTATGAGGTAAGTATTAACTTTTACTATTTATACAGAGAAGATACTGAGACTTAAATGAATAACTTATCTAATTTACACAAATGTTGCATGGCAAACCTATATTCAAATTAAGTTATGATGGCTTAAAAATTCCGTTTATTTTTTAACAGTAGACCACATTTTCCCCCTACCTAAATATGTTCTGTGTTGGGGATTCCAGTTTGTGTCTGACCACTTAGTGCAGAGACATTAACAAATTAACTCTATAAGAGCTATGTATTAATATTTTTATGTTAACAAAATAAACTTTCTATGAAACTAGATGTTCAGTCATTCATATGAAAAGTCATACCCACTTATGAATAACGATATAATACTGCTCCCTCTCTCCATAACAGAGATTAAAGAAAAATCTATGTGCTGTGATGGTTAACATTATGTGTCAATTTAGCTGGTCATGGAGTGTGCAGATATTTGGTCAAATTTTATTCTGGGTGTTTCTTTGAGGCTGGGTGTTTTGGGGTAAAAGTAACATTTAAATCAGAAAAGCTAGTAAGATAGATATCCCTCAAAAATGTGGGTGGGGGCCTCCCTGATGGTGCAATGGGGTAAGTCGCAGCACTATGAAGCTATCCACAGCCTCTGCAGCACAAGTTCGATCCCTGGGCCAGGGAATTTCCCACATGGCACAGCAAACCTCTCCTGTCTCACCGCTGCTCGCTTCAGCAGGGTACTTCAATATATCTGCTTGTTCTGTTCCCCCCCCTTTCTGATGAATCCTCTCACCCCCTACACCTCTGGCCCACACCCCGGTTTTTGTGTGCATAAATAAAGAAATCTTTAAAAAAAAAAAAAGTGGGTGGGCCTCATGCAATCAGTTGAAGACCTTGATAGAACAAAAAGTCTGATCATCCTGTAAGCAGGAAAGATTTCCTGCTGTTCAATTGCCTTGAGCTGAGACTTTTTTCTACCATTGGACTTCAAATACAACCCTGGCTGTCCTGGGTTTGTTTCTAGCTTGTTGATTGCAGGTGTTGGGATTTGCCAGGCTCCACAATCACATGAACCAATGTCTTATAAGTCCTTACCATAAATCTCTTGAGATATATGTAATTATATCATATCTTATACATATGCATTTATATATCATATGGATAGATACATAGACGATATATAAATAAGCAGATGATAGATCCCAGAGAATATTGACTAATATAAGCACTTTTGTTTTGGAGGATAAAGCTGATTAGAATATACAGCTAGATGTCTAAAATGAATAGAGAGGAGGTGAATGCAAAGAAATAAACACAGTAATTTCACATATAACTAAAACTTGGAGGAACTATTCTCCACAAGATGGGAAAACTAATGTCATTAAATTCTTGGAAAATCTTGTTTTAAAATAACAATATAGAGGAAAAGTGAGATGCATATTTAAGACCCAGTAACATATATCAGTCCTATAGAACTCTACTAAATATTGTTCCAGTCAGACTTCCATAAGAAAGGAACATGTGCATTTCAGAGCTAGATAAACATAGTAGGTTAGATCAGGAGAGCCTTTCCCATCCATATTTAACATAAAGTGTTAAGAAGATAGTCTTTCCAAGAACGGAGGGTTGGTGAACATCCAATTCAACAGCCTCCCAGCAGTTCTGGTTACTGCCCAGTTTTGCATGGGAAGTGTGTAAATGAGGTCGGACAGCAAGATTTACCCCCAACACTCAAGAAGAGATAACCCAGACTGACCATCACAATTCCAGCCATAAGATAAAACAATAAGCAATGAAAGTGTGAAAGATCTAATAGGAATTACAATCTGGAACAAATTCTGTAGCATTTGGAATGCTTAGCAGAACAAATGGGTGACATTTAATCTGTGTCTATATTAAAAAGACTTAACTTTAAAAAAATATTTAACTTTTAGCTTGATGCTGCATTTAAGCAGTGCACACACTAGAAAAAGTTTCGAGGCTGTTGTTTTTATTTGAAACTTTATTTTTGTTTCTGTTGTGATTGGTGAAGACAAATGGCAATCTGACAATTAGCATCCAATTCTAAACATATCTTTACTGAAAAAGAAATCTTGCCCAGCATAAAAAAATAATATATAAAACATGGAGAACTACATAAAACAATGAAATCGAAAAAACTAGATTTTTATCCCTGTTTTGTCACTTCCTATCTGTAAATTTACGGTCAGTAATAATACTAAAAGAAGGTATCACTTATTGGGGACTTACTATGCGCAACAGTGTGCTCAAAACTCTGCATTAACTATCAATTTAATTCTTCTGGCAATCCTATGAATTAGTTATTATGATTTCCTTTTTTTTTTAGATGCTAAAACTGAAGTTCATAGGGTTAGATGTATTTCTCAAGGTCGTTTGGCCTTTCAGATCTTCGACTTGTTATAAGGCAGAGTGAGGGGCACCCCAAAACAACCAAATCTACTCACTCTAAAAGAGTTCAACCATCCACCACATAAAGACAGAATATACTCTTAGTGTGTAAGACCACCAATAGAAAGAACTTTAGTATGATTAGTGTGCAATAAAGAGAAGACAACAAATAACGTTAAAATAGATCCCCATGAAACACCCAAATGTACACATCCCCTCATAGGTAAACACCCAGTCAAACACGGTTAGCCCAAAGCAAGGCCACCGAGGCCTGAAATCTTGCCACAAGTCTAAGGCACCTTCTGGTGGGGAACCATAGAAAAGGGACAGTGGAGGCCAAGCAAGTCTGGGAGGAAAAGAGCAAAATAAAAGTACAAGTAAAGATAAAGGCAGCCATTGTCAGCCTCCCCACGGGTCTCTCACCCATATGTCTCTGCTAAGTGTCTCCTTCCGTGTCACCCAAGTCCTTCGTACAAGTCCAAGACTGAGAAGCAAGCACAGCTCCTTCACGTGTCTCTGCTCCACGGGCCTCCTCCAAGTCTTCTTTTAATTCATCTTCTCCTAAGTCCTTATTAGCATCCCCTCATGGCTCAGTTCTACTTCAGGTGGGACAGGAAACTGAAACCTCCTCTTTCTATAGGGATTATTACACTGTTACAGGTTTATTATCCATCAAGTCATGAACTGGACTAAACAAGCTCAAAAACTTCCTTTCAGCTCTAACACCTACAATTTCTTTGAGAGTCTTTTAGAAAAAAGGGACTATATCACTATTAATGTGTCCCATAATGTTCAGCACAATGTATGGGTTGCAGTCACCAATAGGTAATTGTTGAAAGCTGCTTAGTTTCATTTCTAAAAGACCAAGCTTTAAATCTCGCAGTTTTTATTAATCTGCCAAATGAAATGAATGATCACAGTGATGAGCTTTAAACATGCATGCACTTCAAAGTAAACAAAATCTTTGCAGGAAACTCAGTAAGATAAAGGATGTAACAATGACTTTAAAACATTCATGCTTGTTCAGTTACAGTGGTAACCCCAGTGGGGGATTCACTTAGGAAAAGAATAGTGGAGTTTAAAGTCTATATCTAATTTTTCAATGTTTTGCTTAGTGTATTCAGCAAACAGAATGAGTGGCTTTGTAAATATTTCTTCTCAGTAGGTTTAGGGACCTTCATTTGGAAGACTTCACTGTGATTCATTTGTTGTCATTGTTATTCTTTACTCCATTTAAGTCCACTAGGACCCAACTAACTCAAGAAACTGGATTTTATTTGGAAACAAGGGGCACTGAACAATGACCTAAATGTGATAGATAATCCTTGAGGAATGGAAGATAAGCAGTAGAGGGCCATTGAAAACCAAAAGCAATGTCAACAATCTGTGAAAGGAGTGATAAAAGTGCAAATCTGAAGTTGTCTAGAAAACCAAAAGGGAGAGTTATGTAACCAAGAGGGAAAACAAAATACGCTTCCCAGAACTCAAGACCTGCACAACAGGCGGTAAAAAGCCAAAACTTCAGAAAGCAATGAGAGATGATAGATACATAAAAAATAAAGTAGAACAAAAATGTGAGTGAGTGAGAAGCTATAATTTCAGGTGATACTAAAGTACAGTGGGAACATGATACATTCTTACGAGGTACCAACAAAATGAAAATTTTAAACGGATATCGGAATATCTATACATTACATTATTTTAAGGAGAAAAACAAAAACATTATTTAGTTACAACTTGTGAAAATACTCTTTATGACATATTTGTTTTCTTAGCTCTCAAAAATTTTTACAAGAACGTAATTCTAACTTGTTATTCATTATTACAACTTCTATAATCATGCTGATCTACCTCCACCTTGAATGAATAATAAAGAAAATATTGTCACTCATCTTATAAATATATTGGACCTCTATTGCTACATATCTTGCTAACCCCTGGGAATAAAAAGGCAAAGTTTCAAATTCCTGCTTTCAAGTAATTCACAGTCTAATACAGGAGACAGATGATTAAAAGCATATTTCAACAAAATTTTTAAAGTGCTATGATAGGTATGACATGGTGCTGTAATGATGTTTGGTGCTAAGAGAGCGGAAATTTCTATTGATCAAGATAGAGACAATTTGCAGCCACTTAAGAGCTACCAGCAATTTTCTTAATCATCTTTAGAGAAGGTAGGTTGCCCTTTTGGAGGATTTATATGGTAAGGGTAAGAATGGAGGGGGTAAGGACAGTGATTTATGTCATCACTGAGTCACTGAGTAAAGCAAAGGCCAGGCACGCACCTCTTCGGGAATGAAGGCATTCAGACAACCAGCAGGCAAACTACTCTGCCACTGTTTAGGAACTGCCCATCTTTACAGCTCTCTACTACGTGCTAAGCATTATCCACACACTTACGTGTGCTAATTTCCCATATTCTAGGATGTAGGAACATGCACTGCTTTTTAAAATGAGGAAGCAGAGGCACAAAGAGCTAATTGCTTCAGAGCATACAGCAAGTAAGTAGTGGGGTCAGCTCCTAATGCCACAGCATAAGAATCTAGCTGCCTAGACACTGCTCCATATGCCCCTCCTTCCTTGTGAGCAGATGGCTTTTCTGTGGAAGGTTACTACACTCAATCAAAGGCATCCACTAACTACCTGACAGAGCCACCTACAGCAGGTGGGAGTCAATGGAACTTTCCTTTGAACCTGGGAGGTTATTGTGACACTTTGACTGGAAGAAAGTGGCAGAAATGGCATGTGCCAGTTTCCAGGCCATAGGAGACCAGAAGCTTCTACCTGCTCTCTCCCGAAACACTCACTACTCAGAATTCTAAAAATCAAAAAGGAAATATGTGCTATAAAAAAATATTCCAGGGTAATAAGTCCTAAGACATCAGTAGGAGAACTGACTCAGGGTTGAAGAGGTTGCAGGGAGAGGCTCTGAGGCTTTGATGAGACCACATGGAGAACAGGGGGTGCAGCTGAGTCCACCAAGTGACGCCAGGTAAGGAAAGTGAAGCAGAAGCTGAACACTGTCTAAAATCCCACCCTTGAAATCATAAGTAAAAAAAAAAAAAAAAGTCATTTGAATGAGGATTGGACTGATACTCAGCAATAAATAACTAGCACAGACACGTTGACTTTGAGGTGGGTGTGAGGGAGGACATGAGGGCGACACAGAATTCCAGCAAAAGGTAAGACACTGGCACCTGGTGTAGGCTCTTCACACCACGGGAGGTAGGAGTGACTGGAATCAGTGATTTGTGAGAGAGTTTGTGAGAGATAGAGATCACCAGAGAACTGACATCTTTGCATTCTAGTGGCTATTTAATCATCTGGTATTTTCTGCATATGATTCTTTCCTGTCACACATAAGTCTTCAGGAAAGTTTTATTAAAGCTTACAGCCTAGATTAGCCCTAAGGCAAGAGCTCAACAGGTTAGGGAAGGGACATGTAAATAAACAGTCACCATGCTCTGCCAAGCAGAAAGGAACGCCTTAAAATTTAGGGTGGGAGAGAGACAATCAGTGGGGGGGGGAGGGGGGGAGGAAGGAGCCGGAGGGAGGGAAGGGAAAGGGCACAAAATGGAATAGAAAAGAACACAAGGGACCATGGAGATGGATCACGGGTGAATTGGTGGTGGGCTACCCAAGGGGAATGCAAAATGTAAAAGACATAAATAACAATAAAAATATATATTATAAAA
>PVIJ01014244.1:0-41650 GCA_004024925.1 Scalopus aquaticus | reverse complement strand
GGACCAGTTCACATTCCCACCAGCAGTGTAGAAGAGTTCCTTTTTCTCCACATCCTTTCCAGCATTTGTTATTGCCTGCATTTTTAATGTGTGCCATCCTCACAGGTGTGAGGTGGTATCTCATAGTGGTTTTGATTTGCATTTCCTTGATTATAAGTGATGTTGAGCATTTTTTCATGTATCTGTTGGCCATTTGTTTGTCCCTATATACTTTTATCCATGAAGCCACGCCTTTGCATTTTACAGTCCCACCTTTCTAATTCTTCCCCAATTATCCCCAATCACTAGCTTGTTAGTAGTTTATCCAGAAACAAAGAGGGAGAGAGAAAGTTGAGGTCACCATATTTGAACTGTCAAAACCAGATTTCCCTTTTCATTATTTGGGTCTCTGGGGAGAGGTTTTATATTTTGGGAGACTTTAATTCTGCCAAAGCATGGTGGTCCCTGAATTCTAGAGTTCTGGAATTGATATGGGAGACTGGATAAATATCACAAAGGAGACAAATAGGCAGGCCATCAAATCACTGCAGATAGGCTTCAGAGACTTGCTAGGAGTTTAAACATAAAATCCCCCAAATTTCCAGTTTATTCTCATATGCTGAATCTAGACTGGACTATAAGGAAAATATATACTTGTGAGGAAGGAAGGAAGTTCAGAGACACTCATTCAGGAATGAATGCGTGAATCAGGATTCCAAACTCTACATACTCTCTAAGTGTCCCTTGTCGATGGTTATGAGAGTAGAAGAGTGCTTTTGTGTACTGATAGAATCATATAGTGTCTAAAAAGGACTTTGATTGAGTCTGAAATCTGCTTTCCCAATGTCATGAACCTATAGCAAACAGAAGAGACTGACTTGTTCCAGAAAATACAGAGTTAATGCTGAGCCCTCACCAGAACCCTGTTTCCCTGGTGTCCAACTCAGGATCTTTGCACAGACCATTTTTAGTGCAACTGGTGATGCACTTATTTTTAAGGTTTTTTTTTTTTCTTTCCTTTTCTCATATCACTCAATATTAGGAGCCAAGACTGAAGCTATGTTATTTCACATTACTTGACTCCAGAGGAAATTGTACAAAGATATCTGGTTATAACATTATAATACTGGATTTAGTATTCAGACTCAAACTTCAGTGTATACACCTCAGTGTATAAAACCAGTAACTACCCTTGTATATACAAAGCTATCAATATGTTAGCTCAATCTATTCCTGCGATGCTCTTAAGAGAAAAGTCAGAAGTCATCAGCCCCACTCAACCTATGAGAAAATATTGATTCAGCTCCATTATTCATGCAAAGTCACACTATCAGTCAGTCCTGAGAACCAGAGCTCTAGTTCAGTGCTCTGTCTGCTATCCCCAAACTAGGAGATTTACTGGAACACCTCTTTGGTGAAGGATATCCATGAAATGGAAGAGTCACAAAATTTCAATGGGAGAGAATACCAACCTATGTGAAAATAATAGTGGTTACAGAAGTCAAGAGCAATTACATAACAATAAGTTTGGAACACCATACTAAGTACAGCTAAGTGCATTTTCATGCTGCAGAACTTTTGAGAAAACAATGTTTCATTGATTTTTGTAAACATTTTAAAAGTGGATATACTAGTCCTACTACAAACTTGACCCCGGAAACCATCAATTGAGGAGCATTTCAAGTGCATACTAGAACCCAGAATGCAAGGTAGAAAACACCAATTTCGTGCATGAGGCACCCCACTATTCTCCATGAGAATCATAAAGATCCAGGTAGGGGCAGGGAGTCAGAAGATTAGTCCTCAAACACCAATTTTGCAAGTCTATACAGAAAAGTCCCACAATTCTCAAATCTTCAACCATCAACCCATTATGAATGTGTCAAAATCACAATATATAATTTTCTTCTCAGATCAGACCTATATTTCCAAGTCTAAATCTCTTAGCCTGTCTATAAGCCAGTTGCAATCTATTTTTTTTTCAAATTAATTGCAATTATACTCTTTCCTTTTATCATGGTTGTGCATTTTATAATGATGAGCATAGCTCTTAAAATCTTGTCTTTGTTTATACTGTACTTTTATGTAATGAATTTTCTCCTTCCTCTCTGTGTGTAAAACAATCCTCTCTGAGGTAAACTTACATCCTATCTCCTAAGTCATCAGAGTCCCAGTTTAGAAATGAGTTTTTCTGTTATAAATGTTCATAGTATCATTTACTTTCTACCCAGTTTTGCTAGTTAGTTTTTCACAGATTTGTTGTGTTCATCTGCCTGTTTAGTTTATAAACTCTTCCTCACCTTTGTCTCTGTATCAGTAGACCCTGACATCTAGCACATGAAACATTTCATATAATTAATTGACAAGGTCAGTTTGTCTGTGTGAAAGTTACTAGATCTCCCTGGCTTTTGGTTTCCTCATCTGTAAAATCAGAATAGCATGACTCCTAGGATCACTGTGAGGTCAGACGAGGTGATTTATGTGAGCCTCTGAGAGCAGTGCCTGGCGCTTTATGAGCCCTCGGGACACATTAGCTGGTATTATAATTAAGCACAAAGAAATGTGAAAAGAACATTGTTCTGGGCATCAAGGGACCTGAGCATCATTCCAGTTTGGGAGAAAAAATGTACCAATGAGGTTAAGTATTGCTGATAGAAGTGCCTAGTTGGCACTTAAATAAAAAAGAGTATGTGTTTGGTGAATTCACCATTCTCTGTACCATAGACTTGCAGACTTGAAATCAAACTGGTAGCACAACAAATGCATTAATCAAGCTTACAGAGACAATATATAAAGCACAGAAGCCCAATTCATTAATTTACAATGAGAAATATAATAACTATTAAGTAGATGGGATGTCAGTATTTATGGATAAGCATGTTCTCTCTTGTGAACAAGTATACAGAGGAAGTCAGATTTTATCCCAAGGATTGTCTGATGAAAGAGAAATAGAGCAAGGAGAGAAAAGGGGTGACCTCAATCTCATAATCAAGTTCACAGCCAGATACATCACACTCTGCTACAGGCACAATCCTACCACTCAAGATGAGCCAAAACATGTTCCCTACCTTGTTCTTCCAGAGAGAGAGCACACTGCACTGCATTGGGTTCTGATAGCTCCTCTTTAGCTGCCTCATGTACCACAATTTCCTTGACACCATGCAACCATTTGGATGGGTTTCTAAGTGCAATCAAAACTTATCCAAAGTTTTGCTGAATATGAAGACTGAATTCTTGATATTTGTATGTTATTTATTAGGACAATTTTATGAGTTGTTGTTCCTTCTTAAACTTTTTTGGTAGGCCCCTGGCATCACTAAGAAATTCAGTGGAGGGAATTTGCATATCCCTTCCACCTTGAATCTTCCTAAATTTTTTCATAGATAGCATATCAGATAGCTGGCATTCATGATAAAGCTCCCCAAATCTTATTGACTTTCATGTTTATTCTGAGCCCCTTTTTTTGTGACTGAGATCAACAGAGTCCACTTCTCTCCACCTAGAGTTGGCTACCACACAGGACTAGGTTAGATATGGTAGAGATGACAGGGAAAGTCAGGACCTCTTCACATATCTGTCATTCTCCCTGTTTTGTTAGGCTAACACAAGTGCTAAGTCAGGGGAAATACAATGCCTTTCTTGATAAATGAAGTTGCGAAGGATCTATAGCTAATTTCCTAAAACCTACCATAAACAGGAATAAATGATGACTGAACAAAGGAATGAATGAATGAGAAAAGACCTGTTGAATACTCTAACTAGTTGAGTCAGCAGCTCTGTAACCCCTAAGTCTAGGAAACTGACTCATGTGGGCTACAGTGAAAGGGGTTCCAGCCCAGAAAGTTTGGACCAAGCAGCATACATTATCCCACTTGACACTCAAACTCCACGATCCTAAGAACGCAATCAGCAGGGGAGGTGAGAACCCCAAATGGAGGCTGACATCGAGTGACCCTTCCTAAGGAAACTGACGCTGACCACTCCTGCCTAATGATCGGATTTGATGGGTTTCATCATCTTCCTCCCATGTCCGCTCCAGTTCTATCGATCGCATCGCCTTCAATATCTCTTTTGTGGTTAAAGGCTGCTCTCGAGACTGCCCTCTCTGAGTTGCCTAGTTTTGTCAATTCCAATTCAGCCAGACATCCTTTTACCCTTTCCTAGACAACAAAGCTTTCTGGTCGATGCTTAAAAAAAAAAAAAAGAAAGAAAGAAAACTCATAGAAGACTTAGAAGGCTCAAAAAGTCTGACTAAACCCTTCTTCTTTCCTTAGAACCCATTCTCCCCGCCTGGGTTAAGAAAAGCAATTCTCCTTCTCTGCCGATAGCATGTATGTATTTATTGTCTCTCCCAGCCTTTTACCTCTGCCTTGGGATCTCAGGCAGAAGCCTCCTTGTTATTTTTCTCCTTTCTTTTTTCTTTCTGAAAATTAAAATTACTTTACTGGACACAAAGATAGCCTGTACGTTTTAACCCTGTACATGGCTTTGACCTTATTTTCTAGATAGAGAAAAAATACCTTTTGAGAATTCTCATTAGCCCTAAATTATAGAACAAGAAGGATCTTTTGCTCAAATCCTACATTTCTCTTTAAGCTGCTGCAGAAAGATCTCCCCAAAATGGGGAAGTAAAATAAATGCCCTGGCAAGAATGCTACAGTTATCACATGTTCCTCAACACTTCATGTCTATAACTTCCCGATGGACATGAATCAGATTTTCCAAAATCAACACCAGACAGAGGTACCCAAAATATAGGGCAAAACCCAACGTCTTTACTATAAGCATAACATTTTTAACTAAGACGTTGTCCCTGCCCACTTGTTCAACTTCAGCATCCATCCCCACCCTACCCCCACCACCACCCAGTAATCTTCTCAGAAGCCACAGCAAAACACTCCCCAACTTTGCATTTCCCACTTTGTGAAACTGCAGCTCTACCTCCTCCCCAATAGTTAGCCTGGAAAATCACCTTTCATATTTTAGTCCAAATTTCAGTCTTATCCTTATCTTATAAACCATTTTTGATCTGCCAAAATAGCTGTTATCCCTTCATTTGCAGCATCACTATATGTATTTTAACTCCACTAACCTCATTGCATTAAAAATGTTGTTCATATCTATATATCTATACATTCTCTTCTGGGAGAGATTGCAGCATCCTATCTTACTGATTTATATGTCTCTGCTTCTGTCTCAGACTTCTACTTTTCTAGGGTGCTGCTATTTGCATTATCTACCTTTGTTTTTATAGCACATCTTCTCTGCCTTCTCATTCCAATTGCTTCCTCTTCATCTTCCAATATCCCTATCAGCATGCTGCTTTCTGCTATAAACATGATTCTATCTTCTTTAGGTTAAAAAGTCTGTCCTCAATAAAAAACTAAAATAAAAAAAAATTTAAGGGCCTCCCTGGTAGGCACAATGGGTTAAGCGCAGTGCTGAGAAGCTGTCAGCAGCTGCGCACCACGAGTCCGATGCCTTGCTGGGGAGATTCCCACATGGCGTGGCAGACCTCTCCTGCCTCGCCCGCTGCTCCCCTCAGCAATGTATTTCAGTCAGTCCACCTGTGCTGCTCCCCACTCTGTCTCTGGTGAACCCTCTCACAGCCCCACACCTCTGGCCTGCACCCAGATTGTATGCAAAAATAAATAAATCTTTAAAAAAAATAAAATAAATAAATAAATTAAATTTAAATCTGTCTTTATCTGCATTGTACTGCCTACCATTCTCTACCTGGGTACCTAATTCCTTAGAAAACTAGTTTGTACCAACTCTCCCAATAGCCTCACCCTTTAGACACGCCTTAATTTTCTGCAATCTGGTCTTTAGCTTCACTACTTTGTTTTCAGTTGTCTTCATAAAGCCATGAGCAGTTTCTTTGCAGCAGACACATATACAGACACGCAGATATGCACACACACAGACATGGGTGCCCATAGGTCTCTATCAATACAAGATTTCAAGCAACTCTTATCATCAGTCACAGCCCTTCCTTGAACTTGATCCCTCATTCCTCAGGACCTGATACTCCCCTTCTGGCTGACAGGGCATATAGCGAGGGAGTGTAGACGACACTGACCTCACACAGGGTTCATCAGTATCCTCTCATATGCTCTAAACCTACTGGAAACTTTAGATTGGGAGGTGATTCTCAGGTTTGCCTGAATACTTGTGTTCCTCTCAGTGAGTTCTTTATTCACCAAGAGTCAGTTGTGCTTTTTATTAAAATGAGATATTTTAATTGAATAATAAGCAAATTAAATAACATGCAAATCAATAAAATATAATGCAAAAGAAATAGTTATTCTTTTCTTGGAAAGTAAATGAAAAAGATTACATGAAGGTAATTTGCAAGAAACAAAGCACAACAAACCCTGATGAATCAGAGTTAAATGTTAGTAGAGCAAGCCTCATGTAACTTATGACACTGGATTTGGTTTGCTTTCTAAATACCCTGTCATCCGCTACATGCTTCCCTGCGAGCAACCCCCGGCCCTGCTCGCTGAGTCTCAATGACTATACCTTGGTGGGGGTTTCTAATACATCATGGTCCCTGGGCCTCTGGCCTGAACCCTTACCAATGTATCTGGCACAACGATCTGTGTCATGCTCCTGCTCCGCTGGACCTTTGAAGGCCTGCTCCTACCATATAAGTCTCTGCTGACAGAAGCGTCCACATGAAATGTCTCGAAAAGTCACCACTGCCTGGAACTTCCTATGGATGCGTTGTTTGTGTTCATTGTTGTTTTCCCAGACTGGGCTTTTCACATATGAATTCTGGCCCAAATATGGGATGGAATCACTACATCCCTCCGAATGACAGGTGGGGGCCTGTCTGCTCCATCCTTTATTAGATAGCTTGTACTGCCCCACCCCATCTTCTTCTCTTTTTTTTTTTTTAAAGAATTTATTTTATTTATACATACAAGCTGGGGTACAGGCCAGAGGCGTGGGGCGGCGAGAGGGTTCACCAGAGACAGAGTGGGGAGCAGAACAGGCAGATCAGAAGTACACTGCTGAGGGGAGCAGCGGGTGAGGCAGGAGAGGTCTGCCGCACCATGTGGGATTCTCCCTGGCTGGGCGTCGAACTCGCGTCACCGCTGCCGCCAGCTCCACAGCGCAGCGCTTAACCGCTGCGCCACCGGGGAGGCCAGCCCCATCTTCTTCTCATTCTCCATATTCCTTGCTGCTGAAGGCGATGTATGACTCTTGCCTTTGTTAACTCATGTTGTGGTAGTGAGCAGCTGTTAAATTATTTATGATGAATTGATGCCATTTAATAAGCTGCAAGGGCAGGTAATACATGGGACAGTCACGCAGAGTAGCAGGAGAGTGGAAGCAGGGGTTAGCTGCAGCTTGAGATCAGAGAGAAAGCCTAAGAGAGGTCCTGCCCTGGCCAGCCCACAGCAATTTCGATCCCCAAGAGGTGAAGAAGAGCACAGTGTACAGTAGATGGTGGCTATAAAAGAGAAAGTCCAGAACCATTAAACGCAACCATCCCTACAGCTCTAGGTTATATGAGTGGTAACATTCCCTGTTAATAAGGAGACAAAGTAAAACAGAAAGGATGAACATATGGAAACATCAGCAGGGAAAACAAAGTGATTTTTTCCTCACAAGGAGCTAAAAAATTAATGGTGAGAGGTGGGTGTATTGGTAATGAGGAAAATAGGAAAAGAACCTCAAGGAACGTGTCAGAGAGGCCAGTGATAGGAGATGAAGGGACTTTATAATCACCACCGATCCTCACGGACACTGAAGTCAGGAATAAGAGTTTAGGAACCATACAGAGTGCAATTATGTGTGATACTAATGGAAAAACAAAAAGCAATCTTTTGGGGGTGATTCACACAGTGAGTAATTGACTCTGGGTTTGGATTGTAATTGCAGCAATGGCACCTCTGGACAAAATGATGAGGCTTTAGGGGCTGCAATCTGCAGGTCTTGGATCCAACTGCTTTCTGGGGATCCAGTAGAGCTTTAAAGGGTAGAGGCTTGCCCTGTTCTTATCTGCCCTCCTGAACCCCAAATCTGAAAACTGGATTCCCTGAACACAGAGCCCCACAATGGCAGGTCAAGACAAGAATGGGCAGAAGCAAATCCTGGTAGTAGGGATTAAAGCATTAATCTCTGAGTGGTTGACAGGGCTGGGACTGGTATTCAGAGCAGCTGAAGAATTCATGGACTCTCATAAGTATCCATAACCTCAAAATGTCTGCCCTCATTGCTACCCTCTGAAAGCCACTATTAGCCCAGTTATTGGTTTCACTATTCTCCCTACCTACTCCCTTCTTCCACCCCCTTCCAACCCCTTCCAAGGTTAAGCACAACTGCAACCACTTCAGTCAGCCCTTTCTGGCTACTCCAATTCACACAGCCCCTCTCTTCCCTGGTTTCCTACAGTCCTTAGGGTCTAGTAAATAACAGCCCTGTCATTGATTACAGTTTGAGTCTTATCACTCTAAAAGATCATATAAGCTTCTTAAAAGCCAAAGCCATATGCCCAACAAAATCCAGCACAGACCAGAGGCATTAATGGCACAGTGAATACATATTGATCAATTGATTATTTAACTCACTTAACACTTTCACATTACTTGGCTTAGGTATTTGATGTTTAGGAAAAATTCAGTGGAAGTCAAACTGATTTAATTCTAATTAATGAGGAGTAGAAATGAGACAAATGACTTCTTCGGAGCAATAAAAATAAGCTTGAAAAAATAAAATGACCAATCACATAAAAGAAGATATTTAACTTCAATAGAAACAAAGAAATGCTATTTTATAATAATCATGAAATATCATTTTTCACACATCAATTTTGCAAACAGAGAAAGATAACATAGATGTGGTGAAATGGGCATTAACAGGTACATACTTTGGAAAAATGTAAATGGAATCTTTTTGGAACTCAATCCAAACACACTTTTTTCAAAATTAGCAATTCTACTTTTATGAACCTGTCCTACAGAGAAATGCATTCTTGGTCCAACATTGTAAGTACCAAAATGTTTTTTCCATAGGGAAAAATTGAGAGCAAGCTAAATGCCCATCAGTAACATATTGCTTAAATAAATCCTGAGGTGTCCAGATTATAGGACACTGTGGAGCTAAAAAGAATGAAGGCAACTGGAAAGAAAAGATCATCAAGGTAAATGGATAAACAATATATTAAGCAACTCACTAAAATTGCCTATATAGAGAAGATACCATTACGGTTCAGAATTTGCCTGAATGTATGCATATACATGAATCCATATCTGCATCTACATTATAAATACGGAGAAAGAGAGCTGGAAGGATACACAACAGAGTGTCAATAGCAGCTAGCACCCCCAGAAGAGTGGAATTAGACAGGAAGGGGCAGTGAAGAAGCACTTGTAGGTGTCGAACACAAAATAGCAGACTAATTCTAGGGACTTTTGTTCAACCCTTAAGAAAGGATTTTTCCACATGCAATATGTCAAGGACAGTTTGCCCAAATGTGCTATATATACTCTGCTTCAGCAAATCATCTTCACAGCACCATGTTGGGGGTCTCAAGGAAGACTTAATTTGTGTCACCCAGGGGATACCTTGCCTTCCAACCCTCATAAAGCTACTCCTTCTACTCCACACTTAAGTCTTCATCTTTCAGGGCCTTTTGTGCTGCCTTGATGCACATTGATCTTGTCCCCCTCAGAAATCCTAGGGCATATGTCTGCATCAATCAATTGACAATTAATTATGAATGATTTTGTGACTCTGGAGGGGTAACTTTCAAATGAGCTGCTAAGCAATATCTATATTGTAATGCCTACACTTTTATTGCCCAGTTCTCCAGCAAGTAACAGAAATACAGCAGTCTACTCTCTCCCTTTCCCCCCAATTATCACTTCCCCATCATTCTGGGAATCTGGTATTGTTCCACTCAGATCGAGAATGTGAAGTATTCAATTAGGTGGAGAGAACAGAGGAGGATCTTCCTCTCTCACAGACCCCCCCACGGTACAAAGGCAATGTGGAACTTTAACAGTAAGAGCATCTTCTCTGATGGACCACATGGCAATGGAGGAATTAATCACCTGCCTGTGACAAACTGAACTTGGCAAGTCGGAGCGCTGAGAATCTCAGAGGCAAGCTCAGATTAAGTTAAGTATGCAAGCTCAGATCGAGTTATGTATGCAACTGTATAAAAAAATAAACATTGCACTAACAAAAGTCTCATTTCCAGTATTAATTTGGGGTATTGTGTCTCTGAGTTCAAAAAGTTGGGAAAATAGCTCTTGTGTGACAGTTTGAATCCATTGCTCAGTCTCCACTCAAAAGAGAGTCAGACCATCTAGGGTTGCTTTGGTCCCAGGGCAGAGCAGCCTCTGCTCCGTAAGACCCTTCCCAGGGCACTTGATTGCTATGCTCTTGAAAAGAAGGAGGAATGTTAAAGATTCTCAAAGTCCTCTGGGTCTTCTCTATTTTCCTACTCTCTGTGCTTTTACTCAACTGTCTTTACCCCTTCAGCCTCCCCCAACTCCTAGAATTTCATAATAGATGCACAATACATTTTTAATGAATTAAATTAACATTTTGGCAACATTACAGAAATGAGAACTCTGCCTCTGGCTAAATGTGAAATAAAAACAGGTTCTGACTAAAATCTAGGTGCTGGGGGTGGGGGAGAGAAAGAGAGTTGTTTGATTTGAATTTAGGAAGTCTACAGTGGAAAGTAGGAGATAATAGAAAGGAGGCATGTGGAAGATCGTGAAGGGTTACATAGTCAAGCTGAGAAATTGGAATTTATTATTCAAAGCGCCAGAAAAGGATTTTAAATCAGGAAATGACACGACCGAAGCTTTGTTTTAGGAGGCAGCTCTGTGGCAGGATTGGATGTATTTGACTTCACCAAAGATTCATCCAACAGGCAATAGTAGCAGCCCCTGACAGCGAGCCTGTACTACAGCAAGGCCCAGGGAGCGCAGTGAGTGGCGACTTTGGAGAGGCCAGGTAGAATGGTGTGGGCCTGGCGCCCTGAGCAGGTGAGGTAGGAGACTCACAAGCTGGGGCCTGGGTGCTGGATGGACGACTCTAATGCACAGCCAGAAAGTTTAGAGGCTTGTTTGGATGGGGAAGGAGAAAGTTCTGTGGGACATAGCAATTTTGAGGTGCTGTGTGGGATCTACAAAGAGACAAGACTGGGCAGTGAAAGCACAAGCTCAGAATTCCATTAGATAAGCTGTGCTGAGTTTAGAGATATAAGAGTCATCAATTAAGAAATAGGATTGAAGCCCAGAGAGTAATGAGGTCAGTCCCCAATAGGTGAGTCAAATAAGGGAAGATGGAGGATGCAACCCCTAAGAACACTCAATTTTAAAGGTCAGGCAGGAAAAAAAAAGGAGTCCCTTTTGACTTTTCATTTCATCTCCCATATTTAATTTAAATTTAATTAATGTGCTGGATTTCTTTACATCTGAGATGAGTCACCTCCTCTGCTAAGTACCCAGGCTTCTTCAGACCCAAGTACTTTTCTCAGTGTCGATTCTTTTTGTTTCTGCCAATACTACACCTCCTTACATTCTCCTTTCTGCTTTCTCTGGCTCTGCATTAAGTCTCTCTGAATATTTCTTATTTCCTTGGACTATTTGCATGTGGAAGGGGTGAGGTTGGGGATATCTAAGGCTGGGTAGGACAAGACAGCAAGTCAGTCCCACTGCTTAGAAATTAGTATCAAATAAGAAAATAGTCAAATCTCCACCCACATCTTCCAAGTGATATTTTAGAACCTACAGTCAATGCTTTCCCAACTGTATAGTTACTATCATGTCTACATCAGAGGCTCCTCATCTCAAAGAGCTGTAACCTCCAAGGTTTCCAGTATGAATAAGGTTTTGATATAATTTCAACACATTCTAAGATAAACAAATGCTAATTCACCCAAGTCTATAATACGAGGATTAAAAAACACTATGAAATTGAGCAATGTGACATTTTAATAGAAGATAGTCAGAGGTTGCCCCACACATTGAGAAGACATCCAGACAGATACACAGAGCAGAGATGATTCTCCCTCCAAAAATCTACATGAGGCAGAGCCAGAGCTGCAATACACAACTCAAGTGTAACATCAAACACACCCGTGCAGACTCCAGTAAAATAACCTGTCAACATTCCTGTCGTCTCTGCTCCTCCAGCTGAGAGGGAGGGTAAGTCTTTCTGTTGCATCTAAACCTACTGGAATGAAAAGCTTCACCCTCAGGTGGGCTGAGGAGGCAGGAAGTTGTAACTGCAAAGATGGGGTTAGCAATTCTTTGTTCAAGTGAAGGAGAAGGAGAATTTCTAACGAAGAGCAAAAAGGCTGAAACACAGAAGTGAAGAACAAGGAAAGGAACTGCTAGAAATCTAAGCACACCCTGAAAAGGAAGGAAGAAAACAAGAACAAAAGGAGAAAGACAAATAGGTACCTGAAAACCTGACTTGAGAAAGTGTGTGGACATTGAGTCTAGTGGCTAGTGGACATGCAGTATATTTTCTTGTCAACAGAGCTGATGAGTTTCTTTGAAATGAGACTGTGAGGATGAAAAGACATCAAGGTCCTGGCAAATGGTGGGAAAGAATCAAGCATGTGGGATTGCAAGAAGCAGCAGAGAGGAGACAGCCTTGGGGGAGAGTCCAGCTTGCAGCCTTAGGGGGCAGCCCAGAGCACTGGCTGAGCAGCCCAGGTTTGCCCTTCACTACTTAATTCCCCTTTGGTGCTGCCTGTCAATCACGCCCCTGTGGGAGCCCAACTGTGCGAGAGGCGTCCTTCCCAAGGCACTCCTTCCATTATCCTCGCTAAACCTGCCTCCGCCGTAGGGATGCACGCAGATTGCTCACATTAAGAAGCAAATTGATTATGAACTGAGTTTTGTCTACCAACAATTTTTAATATGTAATCTTGTCATGAGTGAACGAAAGTCATTAATAATACAGTAAGCAAAATGTGCTACAGTTAACCTTAAATTATAACTTACAAAGAGCATTCTTGCAGTTTCTTCTTTGATTTATGAGCTCAGTTTATTCTATGCAAATTCATGCACAGTTTCTAATAAGAGGGAGGAGGAAAGATAAAGGAGCTTTGAATATTTTATAAGCTTTTTCCACTTACCTTAATTTAGAATTATGAGGCTGAATATGTAAGTAGAGAATAATTACCTATTACTAGTCTCCCACATAGTTTATCTATTTCAGTTCTGAACATCCTGAGCAATACAAAGCATAACTGTTTTACTACCTGTACCACTGTGAATATGATAATTAGGCCTCCTTCAGCGTTACTTGTTGCTGACACATGAGAAGACAGACATTGTAATATAACCAGACTGTCCTGCACTGTTGTTTAATATCCCTTTTAAAAATAAAATACCGGATGTTCAGTATTTCATGTGTTGCACATAATTAAAGGAGGCTTGCACCCTAAAAAGTTTCCTCACCTTTCTTTCCCTTTTGCTGCTTTCTATGAGCTCTGAGAATAGGGAATTAATATAACAATAGTGTTTTTTGACAGAGGGGAGGCTGCCGGCCTGTTTCAGGAGGCTGGCTCCAGGAGTAGCATGCCCTCTGCTCACCCTCCTCTCCAGCGCAGCAACCCCTTCTCACACACCCGTTTCCACACTTCCAAATCCCAGTTGCCACCCCCTCCCCCTGGCTCAGGGTTTCAGCTCACATCTATGTCAGAGAGAAGTGGGGAAAGAGAAACAGTAAGAACATTCAGGGTTTAGGAGTCCTGGCAAATAAAAGCTGAAATGGATGAGATGAATTATATTGCCAGGTACAAAAATGGCTTATTAACTGACTATGGGGGAAAGGAAATGCCTTTCAGGAGTCACCAGACCTTGACTAGGTCAATAGGAGGACCTGGTGGTGAGCAGAAGCCCAGGCAGCAAAGTGATTTCCAGGGAGAGACAGCAGATTTTCAGGGAAGGCATCTCAAGCACCAGGCACCCCTTAATTGTATGCTGAGGAGCTGCAGCCTGGACTGAACGGTGATCGGCAGCTCCAAGACTTGAGGATTCACACACTCTCCTCAGGAAGTCTCTGGCAACGGTAGCTTTGTTTCAAAGAAATCAGGACCTGGGAGGAATATTGAAACTGACCAGCCCATTTAATTTAGGAAATGGGATGAAATGGATGACCAGCCCGCCCTTCAGTGCTCGGACACACAGATGGGCTCAGCGCACAAGCAGGGAAGGTCTCGGCCCTGCCTGCTCATCGCCCCAGTCGGCCAGCGGAGTACCCATTTGAAGGGATGTGGAATCTCAGATTTGTTTTGTCTTCTTAGATTACCAACAGAAACTCTTAAGCACTCAGTGATGTGCTGAATTATCTGAAAAATAACATGGATTGAGAGTGAACTGTCCTCTGCATTAGTCAGGGCTCAAGGCAAATGCGGTGCTGTGGTTTCCTCTTCTATCACAGTAAATGCTGATCAAATTTAGAAAAAGGAGCAGGCAGTTTCCAATAAAGGAAGAAAAAGGTTTTTCTCTCCCAGTAAATTGTATCATTGGATTTTGTGATAATTAGCACTTCATATTGTATTATAGTGATGGTGGCAGACCAACAGCCAAACAGAATTAATGAGTTAAATATCTGTCAGCAGGAAGCTTCAGGTCTGATTAAGGGCACTGCAGGTGTGTGTGTGTGTGTGTGTGTGTGTGTGTGTGTGTGTGTGTGTGTATTTCTTTTTCTTTTTTTCATAGTGGTCAGTATATTGAATAGTCAGACAGGCCATTATACTACTACAATAAAATATTAGTCAAGAAAATTATAATCGTTCTCATAGGCAAAAAAAAAAAAAAACGGAGAAGAATAAGAAAAGGCATAGTCTCACTAAAATAAAAATATATAAAACCCTCACTTTTGTGCAAGATACAAGTGAATAAATGAATGAAGCCAACATCAAATCATTCATGTACAACTGCTAGATCAAAATAACCAGGTAGTTAGTGACACAAGTTCCTATTAGTGAGCTAATCCTGGAAAACAGAAAATCTGCTGAAGTTTACCAAGTAACCGGCATCCTCTCTTGCATCTACAGCCACTGTTCATTTAATCCTCTATCAGCCCTACGAGTACATTTTGTTATTCTAAGTTCAGGTGAGGAAATACCACCTCAGACAGAACTGCCCGTCTTTCACTCTAACAGCAAATATTTATTAAACACCTTCTCTGAGTCCAATTACTTCCTGAGCTCAGATGAAGGAAGAACATAACAGCAGGGGAAAATGCCATCCCTACCATAAAGGATGTTTGGGTGCAGTTACAGTTATAAAGAAAAATGTGAGGGGAAATAGATAAAAAACTAAAAACAGAAGAGGGAAATAACGATATGGCACAATGTAATATCAGAGCTGTCACAATGCATTATATAGTTGATTGTCAAATGAGTGGCAGAGATAGAAACTGCTATTAGTTTAGGAAAGAAAGAGAAGATTGTGGGCTAAAGTGGTCTGGGAAGACTGTAGGAGGAGAGAGCTGACCTTGGTCAGGAAGGCTGAGTAGGATGTGGTCCAAGCAGAGGTCAGTGGGACTGAACATAGCATTTCAGAGGAGGAAGAAAGACAGGGGAACAGGGAGTCAGCACCAGCTCCCTCTGAGAGGCACAGAGCTTGTTCCGTCAGGTGGGCGAGGAGAGCTCATGAAAGAGACACTGAGGGGCAAGGCTGAACAAGGCAGTCAGGCTGTGCAACAGGGTCGACAAGAACAGAGAGAAGAATTTGGGTTGTATTTCCTTAGAATGAATGCATCATCCCCCATTTTAATCAAATCTGTTGTTGGCCCTTGCTTGCAGTTAACTGTCCTAAATGATCATGTGGGAGAGTAGTCTGGTTCCTTTGCCTCTCTATCTTTATTATTACACTCAAAATAATATTTGCAAAAGTAAATTTAAACTCCTCTAATCCAGTGACTGCCAACAGCTTCTGGCCAAATACACCTCTCAGAGAAAAACTGAGCTTACTGCACCCATATAGATAAATAAACAGATAGATGAACAGATAAATGTGCATACTATAACCATACACATATATACATACTATAAATCAATATGCTACTTTTAATATAAAGCTTATATTAAAATATGAATTTTAAAAATAAGAGAAATGAAATAACCAATATTTACATTTTTATTTTATTATGTAATCATAATTTAATGTTCGCCTTTTTGCTGAAATTGAGAACATTATTCATCATAATATTTTCAGCATAAGCCTTGGGACTGAATATGCCTCACATTTCAGAAAGTCTTAGTTTAATACATTGTGAAAGAATAATTGTCAGGTCCACCACTGATTTCAGTTTACTCTGACCCTTGGTTTCCTTACTGCTCTCGGTGTGAAAGGTCCCTCGAGAACACACGATAGCCATAGATAAAACGCAACTGACTCTGCTAATGAGTCATGTATTCACTGCTATATCCTCTGTGTCCGATAAGCAAAGGGATTTGTTTAATTTTGGGGGTCCATTTCTAGCTTCTTTAATGTTAAGCAGGTTAGGAAAAATTTTCCGTCTATTTTCAGTATGCTTGGATGAGAGTTTTAGTCATCATTTTTGGCAATATCTCACAAGGATGTAAACTTCCTTTCTAAACACCATTTTTCAAAAGGTACTTACTTTCCCTCTCATGGGCTGAACCCTCTATAATCTGATTGGATCACCCTTATTTTTACCTGGCAATGGGCAGGAGGAAGAGGGGAATTGGTTCTGTTACGTCCTAAGATGATTCTCCGGAACTTGTCCTGTCAGCCTTCTCCTCAGCCGACCATCAGACGTTCTCACAGGATTATTATAAGGCACTTCTCTATTCTGTAAAAGGTGGTTTAGTTAAAGTAAGATAATATAATCCACAAATCCACTTGCCTGGACATCTATATGGTATAAACACAATGAAAACAATGCAGCCATGGTAGCCCACCCAACTCTCTGCACTTTGGAATCCTCACCTCCCCTCTGAACATCTCAGGGCACCTGGGTCATGTGACTGCTTGGTTTAGGGACTGAGAGAGGGCTCTGTGCCAAAGTAAACATTAAATGTTACCAATTTAATTCTCTTTCGTACAAACTCTGATATTCTCGGCCCAGACCTCAGCAGATCATCCTATTCATCCGCTGATTGCGGGCATTACTCTGGAAACAACTGTTCTGTAGCGACTCTGGGTGTATTAGGTGAGAGGACTTCAAACAAAATGGAATGAGAGGATAGAAAATGGACAATCTCACACTTGCAACCTCAGAAGAACAGAACCTAAGAACTGAAACTGATATCCCATAAATGCCTCACTGGAAGAAACTTATCTCCTGACCAATGCAACATCCCTAAGAATTTCTCCTCATCCTCAAACCAATAAAATTACTGCCTGGACTCTGGCTGGATATCCCTCTTTGCACCCCTTGTCCATAAACACAACTCCCCTAAACTCTCAAAGAATTTGCCTGTTGCTTGCTACAGCATATATATTTCCCAAACTGCTACTCCTGAATAAAGTCAATTGCTGGTAAGTCATGTTTGTCTCAGTTTACCTCTTTATTTAGGTTGATAGTAACATCTCAGGACAAAGGAGTGTGTGATCTAGTCCAGATACCAGAGTCACTTTGCTCTATTACCCACATCAGAAACAGATCTTATACTCACAGCCCCCATGAATACTAAAGGACAGATGGATAAGTATCAAGTATTCACAAGAAGTATATGAAGATAAGTAAGAATCTCAAATGAGTTTTCTGTTACATTTTTAAAATTTATTTCTTCATTCCCTGACTACCTCTTCCTTCCAACCAGACCTAGCACAATATCTTACCCTTGCTATGCATTCAATTTATGTGTTAAAATTAAATTCAATCCCAAGTGCTTCCCTAGAGTCAATGAGTGGTTAAATCAAACAAATGCACACAGGCACACATACAAATCAATGTACAGTTGTGAGTTATAGCTAAGGCAGAAATGACATTGAAGGGAACCCTAACCAAAATATCACCCCTAAAGATCCAATACAATGTCAGAAATGTCTACCTCCAGTTTACTGTTAACAGGCTCTTCTTTACGCTCTCCTACTTAGGGTATGAGCTCTGTGTACTTGAAGCAGTAGTACTTAACCCATGTTCTATTAAAATCGTTTTATTACTATCAATAGAATGGTCCATAATTCAGAGTTATGAGCTCTAAATGCCATATGAATTAGAAAAAGAAGAGATGAGAAATGGTCTGGAGAAGTAAGGTATGTTTTCTTGGGGGATGGCAAATTAATTTGGACTTTGAGGAATGATAGGACTTGCAGAGCTAACACAGGGAATGAGGTTCCAGGTAGACAGAGCAATAGCTATGGGAAGATCCAGGCATGTGCAGGACAGGTGAGAGGTTCACTGGATCCAGATTAGACTCCGAGTCCAGAGTGCTTTGGGTTCACATGGGCCTTTTCTCCTAAATGTGTCTTTAATGCCAACGTCAGATGAAAATACCTTCCTAGAAGTGACAGCTCTGTCAACTGAATTTTCACATCTCCCTATTAAACAATAAGGATGTGATTGGGATGTTACATTTATGAGGCAGTTTTTGAAACCTCTTTGAAGATAATTGTCAGTTACTGCAGTAAAAATGTGCCCTTCATGTGACTTTCTCTCAAAGTTCCCCAATCTGGTGGGTTTGCAATTCTTGGCTCTATTATCATGTCCCATTAAGACTAAAATATGGAGTGATTTCAAGGGGCCCAAGGGGTGGGACAGAAAATAAATGCATGATGTTCTAATTGCTATTTAACATCATGGAATTGGAAGGAATGAAGTTAATGGACCACTCCAATGCATATGCAATGTTCCTCATTCCTAATGGTTCTCTGGCACCTTTGATACCTACTGAAGAAATGCAGCCTCCTCTAGAGGCTAATAGCATCTGCAGAGGTCTCTTTTGCTATCCTATGATTAAACCATATTTTTTGCACATGTATGACTCATCCCTACTCTCTCCTCAGCTTTGCAAAGGGTCTAGCCAATTTTTGTCTTACCCCCAGCATGCTTGTGGGCATAGCAATCACATCTTATGTTTTCCAAGATAGTCTCTATGTTCTAAACCCTCTGCTATCATAAAACAGGTACAAAGAATGTGGGCCAGAAAAATATGGAGAATGCTCAGTGAAATAAGTTTCATTTTACCATTAACATAAAACTGTAATTAAACCTACTTATCCCTAATCATGACAGGTCCCTCTGCTTCTTAGTACTGTCTCCATATCATGCATGGGCTCAGAATCACTCCCACCTGATGCTACCCTACTAGATATTTTTTTTATTTCACTAATTAATATAAAATATTTTATTGAGGTCTTCAGGAATCAACTCAAAATCTCTAGACCAATCTAAGACATACCGGTCTCTCCTTTTGCTCTTTCCCTTGAGTCCTTCCTGTCTGATCCACTCACCTTCACTCCTAAATAAGGGCTATAATTTGTTATTTTTGCTGTGTATTTCTGCCTCCTTTATTGCATCAGTCTGAAGCCATATGCAATTTTAATTTTTTTTTAAATGCACAGTTCTCCGATTCAAGGATCCTCCTGAGATGACAGATCTAAGGACTCATAGACATCTGTATATAATGCAAATCACAATATTATGGATTTTCAATCAGATTCTCTAATAAAGTGAAATTTTTGTTGTCTTAGGAGGAGTGAGTTTATTTTTCATGTGAGTGAGCTATTAATTACTGGGGATGGAGGATAGACTCTGGCAGACTGTGATGAATCATGCATCCCTGTTCTTTCATAATGTTCTTTCACATACATTCTTGGCTTTGACATCTGATTTTCTGTGGTCGATGGGATATCAACAACTGTGAAACAAACACAGGCTTGAAAAACTTACCAAAAAAATAGGATTTGCTTTTCTGTACTGCTACCACTCTTACTTTTAAAAGTCTAGGATCACTTAATGAAATTACGTGATTCAGTAGACAGCAAGAACCACCATTAGATTTGAGAGGCCATCTAAGACCATTCATTCTCAAGTATCTTTTGGAGGACTATAGTCCCAGAGACCAGGTAAGACCAGCAGACCCACAAATAAAATGGTTGCTGTTTTTAGTCATGAGATTTGGGGATTTTTTTTTTCCTCCGCAGTGGATAACTAACATATATTTTAAGCAGAAAAGTAAAATGACATAACTTAAGAAAGAGTCTCTCTGGCTACTATATGGAGAATATGTTATGGAAAAATAAGGGTACAAGCAGGAAGGAAGTAGAGAGGCCATCACAGTACTTAAGACTGACGAATGATGTTAAGAGGCAATCTTAGTCTGAAAGGGACCAAGAAAATTGAGCCCTCCATCTGGGCACAGCTACTTCTTCATGAATGGAAGTTGGCACCCAGTTCTGCTCCCCGGTGTTGTGGCTATGCCATTTTCTCCATGACTCCAGGCGGTATCTTCCTTCAAAGAAACCCTTTATGTTCCACAAAAATAGCAAGTGTTTCATGTGATTGCTTTTCTCAGCCTGCTTTCTGATCTTTGAAATTTGGGATCTAGAGTGCTCTTTTCATTTGCATTATCTCAAGGGCTTCCAATCACAAATGACAGTGTTTCCCCTAAATTTACAAACACAATCCTCTTTAAAACTTTGTGGATTTCCTATAAGTCTTACTGGTGTTCACTCCATGCTCCCAAAACCATATCAGAACTCTTTTCAAAACTAGCATCTCAATAATTGGGGTGTGTCAGGTTGCTGTGAGACAGCACCCTAGAGAGATTGAAAAAGCACTTTGTTTAACTGTGAAGTTCTAGTAAGCACTGCCTTAAATCTTTTTGAGGTCTAAGAGTTTTTACAAGCCCTTCTTTGAACTATACTGAGGTTATTTGTTACTTGGAAAATCTTTTGTCCGCTAGCAAGACTGGAAATGTGAAACAGTTTTATGTTTCAACCCAGTAGTCCTGGCTCCTCAACATTTCATCTACATTTTACTTGGAACCCAAAAGTCATTTCTTTAGCTACCCTCTTGCATCCTCTATTCTATCATACACAATTAAAAGAAGCAAACTGATACCATCAAATTCTTTTTGGTGTTATCCTTAGCCAAATTCACAAGATCATTTGGAAAATTTTCTATCTTCCAACCACTCCACAAGTGATAATTTGACCAATGTTTATACCCCCATAGGCCACCATTTTTCAATACTCAAAAAAAAAAAAAACATTTATCACCATATTCCCGGCCTTCATGAATTTTTATTATTTTTCTAAATTTCACTGACAGATCCCTTCCTATTTTCTCAGACCACTCCCTCCTCTATCCAATCCCAAAGCCTATACCACAAAGTTAAGATTTTTTGTTACAGTAACATCCTGCTTCTACTGATGTTAGTAAACTAGTAATGACAATCAATAAATCACAACCCCGTATCTACCCTTGTGTAGCCTCCTCACACGTGGATTCTGAATTTGGCTACACATGCTACCAACAAACATGATGTAGAGAATTGAAAGTGCTTAAGTCGTGAAAGGCTAATGTTACTAGAGGGAAGCAAAAACCTGCCATCCCCAAAATATCTTCTTGGTTTAAGCATTATTTCAAAGGAGGTTCTCTGAAGACTGCGTGGAAGCTGCACTCTGTCAGACGCACTTACATGTATAAAGGAAAATCTGTGTAAGAGTCTCTCCCTGGCCATAACAAGAAGACATAATGTCTTTAACTCCTATTCTTGGAGAAGACAAAACTAAATGGGAGTAACAGCCATGCCCTTGTTTACTGTACCATTCCTGGTGACTTCCCATGGCTGGCATAGCCCCCAATCCCTACCCTGACCCATATGCCCTTTGTCTTAGATGAAATTATTTTAAGATGGTGACTAACGCCATGCAGTTGAATTGCTCAATCTTACTGGGTTTCCCCAATGTATATATGGAGTGTATATTATTATTAAACTTCCTTATTTTTTTTAATTTTTTTACTCATCAGTATGTTTGATGTTTATTATTTGTCTGCCTGGAATAACCCAGAAGTGTACGGGAAGATTCCCCTTCAGCCACTTCCTCACGTGTAAGGCACCTGATTCTTCCACTGGAGACACATGGCCGAGCTGACATCTTTAGCCAACTCCTAGATACATGAGGCCATCGAAGCTCATCTGGCCTGAGACCAGTTGTCAGATCACTTTAGCCATAAGATGACCTCAAACAAAATCCACAAAATGTTCACCTGAATCTCATTCAAATTCCTGAATGGAGAATCAAAAGTAAATAAAAATACTGTTATTTTATGCTAGTATGTCCTGTGGTGGTTTATTACACAGCAATAGTTATACAAAAGAAAAATGTGTACCAGGAGTGAGGCATTATCATAATTACTAAGGCATGTGGCATTGGTTTTGAAACTGGGCAGCAGTGAGATGAGATGAGAGAGAGAGAAAGAGGCCTATGTACCTGTGTTACATAGTTAGTGGCAGAACAATGGACAAAACTATTGTTGGCAGAGACTTAAAGCTAAAAAATTAACTTAATAAATTTTTGACTCTGATGAAAGTAATTTCTAGACAAATGTTAAAAATATCAGTTGGGTGTTTCTCGTATGTGTGATAATGTATCGTAAAATAAGGATAAGTTAAAGAGAGACTGTGCTCTTTGATAATGGAAACAATATGGAGGTCTCAGGATTTGTCAGACTGAACATGAAAATTCTATCTCTCCAACCAGCCAAATATCCCCCCAAAAGGAATTAGCCTTTGGTGGAAATATAAAAACAAGCATGTGTTTGTAACATCATTTGTTAAAACTATAAAAAGAGATGGTACCTAACAAAGTCCCTCCGGATTGCCAATGTGTCTAGGAATATAAAAGTTGTCCCTCACCGATCTACATGGCTCAAATGGAGACAGGTTGATCTTTAAAAGAAATGTGGGAGTGGCTCTTTTGTATCTGATGGCATGACATTGATCTTATCCTTCGGAAGCCCACCCAGTTTTTAAAGGAGTTTTCTGAGCATGTACTAAATGCACAGAGAAAGCTCAAACTATTAAGCGAGGCCTGACTGCTCAATGTGTACATGCAGGCGGCAACTTTTGAGAGTGACTCAAAATAGATCATTTGTTATGTAAAAGGAAGTCAACAGGTGAAGCCAAGTGTCCATAGGGAAGAGCTAAAACTGCAGGAGAAAACAGAGGAGAAAACCATCACTGGAAAAGACTTATTCCCTAATTAGGGAACATTTCTGGCCCCAGATAAGTGGAAGCTAACAGCATGTGCCTGGCTTAATTTCAGAATTACTGTAGGCCAGTTAAATATTCAGGAATTAGGCACACTAGTTATTTAACCACTGGTAATTTAAAATTAGTCATAATGGGAATATTTCCCCTATAAAAATCAGCAATTTACAAATCAGAAATTTCATTTTTTTCAGTCACACCATGACTGCCATATGAAAAATTACAGTTCTGGTTTTTGGAGGATGAGAGGTCACCTGGAACAGAGATGGATGATCCCAGATGAGACTCACTTAGATAAATCAGTCTACCAACCAGAAGATGTGTGGGTGAGTCCACCCAGATCAGCCATGTGCAGCTGACCTGTCATATGACTTATCTGCAGACTGGTAGGCAGAGATGAAATAGTCAGTTTTAAACTTGATCCAAATTTGGGTTGTTTTTTTATTCAGCAGAGATAATGGAAACGATAGGCTGTTGCTCAGTCCTTTCAATGAACCTATCATATTTACTAGGATCTATAAATCCTCCACGATCTGAACTCACAATAGTTCCTAATGTCATTTCTTGCTACTCTGTCCCTCTGGCTTAGGCTGTTCAAGGCTTCTTTGCCCTGACTCAAGTAAGACAAACACTTTCTAACTTCAGAGCTTTTATACTGTAGTTCTTGCTGCCTGGAGCACTTTTCTAAGCAAACATGTCCACATAGCTCCCTCTTTCAGGTTCTTATCAAATGTCACCTATCTGAGAGGTCTTCCCTGACTTTCCTTTATAAAGTAGCCCCTTCATTCATGCTCCTTAACATTTCTGCATTTTTCTTCATATCATTTGTATCATATTATATATATATATATATATACACACACATGTACATATTTATTATTTCAATATGCAGTATGACTACATGTAATATATATAACATTATACTTACAATTAGAATAATATATGATATAATTCATTATATTATTATATTCATTTGTTTATTATTTATCTGATACCAATGAAATCCAAGTTCTTTCAGAGCAGGGAATTGCTCTTTTGTTCTTTTCTGTATCTCTACCCCTTAAAACTCACCTGGCACCTAGAAGGTATTCAATAAAAAATTGCTGGATGAATGATTTCCGTGGAATATGTTAATAACACAGCATGTGTCTGATACTCTTCTTTGCAGGTGGCAAAAAAAGTAGAGAATAAGACAAAAATTCAACCTATGCTCTGATAATGACAATGATATATACATATTCAATGCTTCTATGTACCTGGCACATATCTATGTGTGTACATACATTATCTCATTAAATATCTACATAATCCTAAGATTTGCACTATCAGTATCCCCACTGTAAAGCAGAAGTAACTGAAGCATGGAGAGGTTGTCATTATTTAAAATCCCTCACCCAATAAATTTCAGATTTCAACCAGGCAGCTAACCCCCAAGTTCAACCTTCTATCACTATTCTGCATGTCTTTCAATTTATTTATGAGCTAGTTAGAGGAACAGAAACATTCCCAAAGTAGAAAATTGTTAAGTACTACCCTATGCAGGTTAGTTGTGATTCAACTGAAATTCAGGAAAGCTGAGTATTCATCAAAACTGGAATGGTCAGAAGAGTTTCCAGTAAAAGGGCAGGACTTGGCCAGCCCTGAAGTGCAGTCCAAGGAGGCAGACACTCTAGGTTGAGGATACACACAGCTTGAGCACAATGGAAGGAAGGTGCTCAGTGGGAGCTGGAAAGAGTGTTGATGACCAGTGGTGACCCAATGCACTGATCTACACATGATCTTAGGGAAATCTCTGAGGGCCTAATGAGAACTTGGAGGAAAGATCAAGCACAATGTTGTAAGTGGAGTAGTGATATCATGAATAATCCATCTTCAGATTATTAATTTGTTCATTTTCTACAAAGAGTACTTTCTGAATACCTCTTAAGTTAAAAGGCCCTCACCAGGTAGCATGGGAACTGGAAGGCTGTGGGAAATACGGTCCTCAAAGTTAGCACAATGGGGAGATAAAGTATGAACACAAGTCCTGAGCAGAAGACAGTTGTGTTGAGTTATTCACTAGGCTTCAGAATTTCAGGGAGGGGGGGATCCTGTCCTCCTGAGGTTGCAAAGGGTGTTTTGTAGTAGTAGTGCTTATTTGAGCCTGAAAGGGCAAGTAGGCTTCATATACAATGAGTTGAGGGAAGGTGGGCTCAGGTGGAAGAAGACTGATGGCTAAATTGCACGTGCCATTTTAAGAGAGGTGGGGGATCAGTTTGAATGAGTAGAGGGTCTGAAAACAAAAGGGCCCTTCCTTCACCTACTATTATCAGAAATCCTAGATTCTCAGGATATTAAATGAAAAAAGGGTTCTTTTAATTGTTTGTATGCATGTGTGTATGCATATAGCTGTCACCACATGTCCAGAGCATTTGTGTGCACAGGCATGTACCTGTGTGTGTTAGGTTAACATTCAGCACATTGGAAAACTAAGACATTAAGGATTTGAGTAACAGAGATTTGACTGTAGATGTAAGTTAAGAACAGATTGCAAAAGTCCTTGGAAATATTGTGAGCAGAGAGGTGACATGAAAATAGCAACACAGAGAAACATCGTGGATGAAAGCGGGAGGGAAGGAGTTGCCATTTAAACCACCCAGAATTTTCTAGATAGAAAGCAGCAAAAGGTTTGTCTTCAGAAAGAAGACTTATCAGAAAGGTAATGCAAAGCCGTTTATGTATGCTTTAATTCATTTTAAAAACCCCACTTTCCCTCTTTTTTCCCTTCTGAAATAAACATATTATAGGGAACAGAATCCCATTTTCATTCTCATTTCCTGGAGAGCTGATATTCTGAGAATTCAGATTTCTCTAAGGTTGGAAGCAGTAAGAGACACCCTCAGGGAGACTGGAAGCAAGACAAGAGCTCTCTAGCTTCTTCCCTGGTGACGCAAGCCCCCCACTCGGAGCACCTCAAACAACCTGCAGCACCGGGACCCAAACCCAGGAGCACACCTTGTTCTCTGGACTTCTCCCTCTCAGCTGGTTCTCAACATTATCTCATTTCCCTCTCCCAGAGCCATTAATGCTATCACCCTGAATGCCGGTTAAAGGGCATCCCTTGCATGACTTGGCATGGTTCCCAGATATGTATTTCATCCAAAATATAGAGACCAAATTACCAATAAAGAAATTATGAGTGACTGCCGCTGCTCTGTCTCTGTCATCCTCCTCCACAGCTGAATACTCTTCATTGTTAGGGACTCGTTTTTTCTTGCAATTCAGCTTAAATTTTCCCTCACTTGGCTTCCTCCCATCACTCCTAATTATAGACTAATAAAGCCTTTGGATTACTGTGAGCAATTTTCATCCCTCCCTTCTCCCACCTCAACTTTCCTCCAGAGGTTTCCTGAACCTAGCACTGGAGTGCACTGAATGAATGGTGCCCCAAACCCACAAGTTTCTTCCCTGGAATTAAGATCTGGGTTTGAGGCCTTCTACTCAAGAACTGTTCTCTATTCTAATTCACACTCCCTCTCTGAATTTAAGGAAAATATCCTGTACAAAGGCAATTTAAGCTAAAGACTGCAACAAAGTCGAAGGCACAGAAATGGGTCTGCGGAAGGTACCTGGAGGGGAAATTTCAATGAAGGGGAAGACTCTGATGGATGAGTGAACCCAGGCACGCAGCTGCAACCCAGACTGTCAATCGCACTGTCTAAAGGGCCACTACACGACACTTAGTAAAGAGTCTTGCTTTTTCTAGCCCCAGAAAGAACACAATTTATATTATATTCTCTGGCTGGTACCTAACCTGACTCACATCCTTAATGAACTTTCATCCCCTCAAGAACAGACTATCCCTGGGATCAAACATTGAGGGGGAGCGCGGGAGCCAGGACCAGTCACTAATCGTAAAGGCCTTCATCAGCGTGGCCCTTTCCCCCTCATTTTATACATATTCTTAAGATGTAAAATCCAACCCAAACCTTACAAAGGTTGGGTAATCTTGGGTAAGTTACTGGATCTCTCCAAGTATTTATTCTGAAGTTTCAGGGAAATATTTCAAAAAAAGATTCATCAAAGTACAGTGTGGTGAAGGATGTAATAATTGTCAAGTCAAGTGCTATTAATATTCACTGAGATAGGAGTTCAAAAGTAGGAAAGCTAAGGGTGGTTTATTAAAAGAGGATTTCTCAAGATGACAGGGGATTTTAGCTAAACCTCCTAGGATGAGTAGAACTTAGTAACTGGAGATCCTCAGGCATTCCAAGCAGGTGGGCGCCATACACAAACTAATCTTCCTAAAGAACAAGGCCTTGGGGTGGCTGTGTTGTGGTAACATCCATCTGAAGAAGAGTGATCATCTGACTCTGAGTCATACACAAGTTAATAAACCAAAATTTCCTCAATTTAAAAAAAGGCTTTCATTAGCATGGCCCTTTTTCCTCATTTTATACATATTCTTAAGATGTAAAATCCAACCCAAACCTCACAAAGCTTTATAAATCAGTTTTGGGAAAAGTCTACTATTGCCTGCTCTATCTACACTTTAGGATTTACAAGTATAACAACCCCAGTCTCCTATCCCTGCCATACTACTACCATTATCTGCCACTCTAGCCTCCTTATCCCACTCACCTCTAAATCATAAAGACCTGCTTAAACTGTAATTTGTAGAATGGATAACTAGAGAGAAATAGAGTTGGTTTTATTAATGACCCCAGATTGGGGGCAATGACATGGGCCTCCCAGTGCCATGGAAATCAATCAGTATGGCCTGACTCTGGGGACATTCAACTGGCTCGCAGACACTTTTGGATGACAGGGGAGGGGAGGTGAGAGCCCTCCCATTGGCTACCTCTGGCCTGGAAATCAAACATGATTTATCTACATTAGTGGGCTTCATCTTTGTCTTATTATCCCAGCCACAGCTTGCGACCCAGGCAGACTCTCCTGCCTTTTAATAAACAGATTTAATAGGACTGATAGTTTGGCAATTTGTAGAGTAAATTAGATTTAATTTGGCCTGAATGCCACTGATTTCTCATATTGTTCAAAACAATCTTATCCAGGGCTGCATGTCATCTCAACACATTTTCAACTGATGCTGCTGAAAACAGCTGACTAAAAGACTGAAATGAGTGGATGTTCTCCAACAAGGTTACGACTTTCTCCTTTTCTTCTTGTGACTTAGAAATAGGTGCAGTGTGGCTACGGTGACTATGACAATGACGTTGGAGTAGCCTGGTACAGAGGAGGGGCAGAACCCCTGCTGCCTGGTGTTGCCCATGCTGGCTGGGATGATGCCTAGACAGTGCCTCGTTCTGAACTCTGCCAAATATCCTGAAAAGGGGTGGAGCTGAGCAGCATTTGGGGGGAACCTTTAGCAGGAAGTGAAGCACAAGGGATTGTTCTTTTTCATCAGGGCTGCCGCGGAGGGCAGCTGCGTGCCACGCGGTGGCCTCGGGATGCACCCGCCCCTCCTGACCTCGGCTGCTGCCGCTGCGCCCATCCGCTCCTGCAGCGGCAAGTCCGCCCGGCACCATCTATAGGTTTGACTGGACCTTCTCCCTCTTCCTTTCTCTCTCCCTTGTTGGTTAGAATTGCCCCTTTTTAAAAAAACTTGTAGCACCAAAAGCCCTTTTGGTTGTATTTGTGGCAATGAGTGAGCAAACTCAGAACTGGGAGACAGGTTCTGACCCAGTGAGTTTTTAGCCCGTTGGCCAGTTAATGGAACAAAACCAGTGACAAATTTCAGTGCTACCACTATAGTTGTCTTTTCAGAATAAGGAGTTAAACACAGTGCCCCCTTACATGGAACATCAGTATTTTAGGGATTTTGCAGAAAAATAATTCTAAAATGTAATATAAATGTTCCAGGCATCTTAAGGCAGGGGACATATCTCCAAGTCCCTGATCACCCATTCCTGGTCTGTGACTGTGAATGGAAGCTGATATGAGCATCAGCTGTACTGGAGAACGAAGAATAACTCAGGCCGGTGTAGCTGATCATCTGCCTCTCAACTAGATGTCCCAATCTTGCATCTTGACTTTTCCTCTTTCCTTTGTCTTTTCCCTTGCAAACAGCTGTCATTCTTCAGTGCTGTGAGAGACACGAGCAGTTACACCTTCCCTTACCTCTAGCGCTCTCCAGACTCTGCTCACCGAAAGTTCCAGCTCTGGCGGCACTGGACCTGGCTCCTTTGGGGCTCCCAAGTGGCCTGACCTGTCGACTTCATCGCAGTCTAAGACCCCGTGTGATTTCTCTCCACCATCCTGCCCGACAGCACTCCAGAAGGGGGCCGCTTTGTCAATCTGGATCCTAAAGCAGAGGCCCCAGTCAATCTACAAAGATAACAGACAGAAAGAAGTGCTGTAGGAAGCCATCAGGAGCTTGAGGCTGCTTGTTGGGTAGCATTCCCTGGCCTGCTCCGGGAGCTTTACTTCCTCACTTCTAATAATTTCAATATCCTAACATGGCATGGACCTGAATATGAGATAACCAGGCTTTTAAAAAACATTACACCTAAAAATTACTGTAAGTAACCTTTCAGTGGGTTCTCATCTATAGATAAAATTTTATCAAAATACATTAAATTTATATTGTTGATATTTAGGTATTTTCTTTTAACCCATGTGTTAGGGCAAAACCAGAGCAAGTATATTTTTCACTAAGAACAATGTGCTACCTCTTCCACAATGGAAGCGGGCCAATGTAATCAACCGGCCTCCAGGTAGCTGGCTGGTCACCCTGGGGAATGGTGCCATGTCAGTACTGGTTTCTGATGCTGGCAGATTGGGCACTCAGCAGTGGCTGTAGCCAGCTCATCCTTAGTGAGTGGCAGTCCATACTTCTGAACCTACATATTCTTCCATCCCCAGCACCGTGGCCACTTTGATGATGAATATATCAGGGAATGACAGGAACAAAAGGTTGACTGGTCTCCACCGTACAGGTATCCACATCATCATTAAAATCCTGTTCTACTGATGAGAATTCCTGTTCCATTAAAATCTATTCACCTTCCATTGAGAGCTCACCTGGCACACAAATACTGGGTGTCCATTCTGATAAGTCCCTCCACTTTGCCTCTTCCCCAGATCTCCTGGTCACTGTGTTTCCACTTATGTTTTTTCTGAGGTTCATGATTATCCAGTCAAATGTCATAATCTATGAACTGGTATTGATCTGAAACTCTTGCCACTTCTGGGAAGTGCCCCATGTCCCGTCTCAGGGGAGATTTCCCTTTCCTACTGCCTTTCAGGGCTATACAACAGGCTACCGTGCACATTTCAAGGGTGACTGTATATAATGCAAAACCAACTGCAAACAAAGTCCACTATTTTCTCCTTCAGTTAACTAAATCTCTCTCAAATTCTCTCTCAAACCACAGGTTGAGAGAAAGAAGACACTGTAACAGGAGTAGAGGAAGTGGGCATCCAAGCCACTTTCTTGTACAACATACTTGTGGTTTCAAACCATGCTTAAGCCTGATCTCAAATTTATTGTTTCCATTTGACAATGGAGAACTCCTATCCAAGCTCAACTCCATAACTTGGTGAATCAGACACCACCAATTCATAATGGGCAGCCTGGGTCACATGGCAACCTGGTGCCCAAGGTCAGGCATTTACTGGCCTCTGCTAAGGTGCAGTAGCAAACCAAAACTGTTTCTCAACAGGAGAGTAATTATATGAAGAGATAATGTGGCGTTACTCCAAATTCCTAAGGGCTTGTTCTTTGATTCACCTACAGGGACTTGCCAAAGTCTGCATATAGCGTCTCTATCGGCCACTGGTACTTCCAGAACCATTCAATTTGCGGGGTCACATGGTCCAAGTGACAGAGCAGCTTGTGTGGCAGCCTGGGCCTTTTGCAGAGCCATCTTTTGTCCTGAGCCCAGCCCTAAACTAGCAGATTTTTATGACATTTGTTAAATGGGTCAGAGAAGCACACACAAATGAGGTAAATGTTGCTTGCAAAATCCAAAGAGTTCCCCGAGGTAGAATACCTCTTGCATAGTAGAAGGGATCAGAGACAGCAACTCACACTTCACTGTGGAGGAGATACCTTAACCTGCAGGGACCACTAACCATGCATCTCACCAGGGGGTGTTGAGCTGTTGCGAGCTGCTTCCTGACACTCCCATACCATGACCACAGTGGCATCCTGTGGAAGGAAAGGCACTCGAGGTCTTCAGGGGGGCAGATGATGACAGAAAATGAGAGCAAGAGTAAGCTGAGCTGCATTAGTGTGAGCTGGATGAATAGATGGACGAACTGAAACTCGACTAAGTTATTGTCTCTGCCCTGAGGGAAGTCAGGACCCTTTGTCTCAGAGACAAACATTCGCATGTAGTCCAGGATTCAGAGGAGGGTGGAACAGCTGAAGGCTGGCTGTTGTCTCATAACAACAAGGTGGGTCACAGAAAGTGGGGATGTGTACGAGTTACTAAATAACTGCTGCTTCCCTGTGACCTGACAAATCTCCTGTACGAATCTCATTTGCAGCCCTCCCCAACCAGAAACATGAAAGAAATGAAATTCAACCTAGCTAAATTGGTACATTATAAAACCTCCACAGCCTGTAATCACATATTCTGGATGTATGCCTCCTTTTCACTTGAGCTGGACAAAAAGTGATACAAGGTACAAAGCAAATGCATCCTTTCTAAGGCAGGCATTGTTGGAAAAAAAACAAAACAGGCCCAAAACAGAGGGTATCTCTTCATGCCAGGCCCCCATTCAGTCTTGATATCCAATCTCACTGCAGTTTCAACCTCTCCCCAAAGTGTAATCTTAAACCAATCAATCTCTAATTTCCTAATCAGCACCAGTGAGCTAATCTTCATGATAAGACCCCCTGCCTTCCCCTGAGGGAAGATGGTTTTACCTGAAATAATCTTTTCTTTTGCTAAGAACTTTGTCCCACCCTCTTTCTTTCTATAAATGCCCTGAATTTTGGGTAACCCTTTGCAGTATCTAGATGAGATGCTGCCCAACTTATGAATCATTTAATAAAGCCTATTAGATCTACAGATTTGTGAACTTTGTTTTCTAAAGCACCAGAAGTTTATGGTATAAACTTTGCCTCCTTTACAATCATTAGAGTCACCTCCCTGTCACACATTGGACTGAAGTCTGGTTGTTTGACTACTTGGTGGCAAGCAAGTTTCCACTAACCATCTGGAATGGCTACACTAGTCCTGATGGCAAGGGTGATGAGGAAGTGACAGTCCCTGGACTGGACTGCAGGGCACAGAGAAAGAGCAGCCACAGCTGAATTTACACCAGGGTAAACGTCATGCTAGTAGTCTCTTCAGCAAGTAAGAAAGTAAGAGCAAGAGGAGGAGGAGAAAAGAGATGGAGGGAGGAAGGAGAGAGGGAGGGAGGGAGGAAAGAGGGAGGGAAGGAGGGAAAAAAAGATACAACTATTTATGCAAGATGCTGACCAGGTATCTTGCAGCTACCCAAGCAGGGGCTCGATCTTACAGCGCTACAGCAGATGATTGTGTTTTAATTTATTAGCCCTCACCAAAATATCTTTTAGGTTGAAGAATGTTAAAATATGATATATAGGGGGGCCTACAACAGAGTAGTCTTCATCAGCCACAAGATCAATCAATTATATGAGGAGCCAACCTTGAAACTTGAATTGGATGGTGCAGATACCCTCTGAAAAGGAAAATAAGTGTTGCAAACTAGGCCGGCTGGCACTGGAGTCCTTCAAGACGGTGGCTACAGACAAAGAGTTGTTTTCCCCTAGCGCTGCCACACTTCCTGAGCTTTTTGCCTGAGGAAATCCCTGTCTCTCCACACCTTTGGGCTTCATACAGGAAAGCCATGTACCGCCAAGCTCCTTGCAGTGATGCCATAGGAGACCGGAGACAAAGGAAGTGAGCAAATCTACAGGGGTCGGTGAGTGGGATTCGAACCACCCATGGAAGAGTTCAGGATGGTGACTAGTCCAGAGAGGTACAAGTTGCTCTCTCTCTTTACAGGAGAGAACAAAATGAGGACAAAATACTACATATAATGAAAAATTCCATGAAAACATGTTTTTTTGTTTTGTTTTTGGAACAAAGTTCTGTTGAGTATTTAAAAGTCGGGTCAGTTCAGTTATTAGAAAATTTAGCTCAGAAACAGACTTAGGAATTCCTCAGCTCTCAGGATTCCAAAGTGCGCGGGCAGTGCAGCAAATAAATCAGAACAAGGTTCTTTTGTCATCACTTCCACATGACTCACAGCTGTTATTTTAAATACCAATTGCTGCCTTTGGCACAGAAGCAGTGATGTCTGCAGGGGTTGTGACAAGTCACCCACTGTCAGCGCTGAGCAGACCCGGGGCTCCTGCCTGTACCAGCTGACAGACTGAGGCCATGGAGGTGAAGCTGCTTGCCCGAGGTCATCCAGGCAGATCTGGAGCCCCCAAACCAGGGTCCGTCCTAGGGGCCTCGGCAGTGCTTTTCCCAGTACCCTCACCCAGAAGGAGTGCTCTTCAGCAACTCCACCAACTCCAGACACTCACCACTTTTGACAAAACCAAACTTTCCAAATGTGCTGTCTGCTGTTCCCAAGTAATGTCAAGAAAGCCTGTGTCTGGGGGAAACTGGGGCCCCACTTCAGGAGAGGGTTCAATCTGCAGTACTCCAGGCTCTGTGTCTGAGAGAGAACACAGGTGCCCCTTGGTCTCCGAAGGACTAAGAGGCTCCTCGGCTATCCCACCACTGCTTTGGCTACATGACAAGGTGAGGGGCTTCTGCTCCCAAACACTAGACCATTGAGAGGGCCTCTGTGGCTTTCCCCCGAGCCTGTGCCATCAGGATCAGCTCCGGAGACTGCTTTGTTGAAGCAGAGGAAGCAGTGAAGGAAACAAACATCGGGGATGATGTAGACAAAGTCTGTATCTTCTTTCATTTCTCCCTCCATTCTTCCTCCTCTTTTCCCCCGTGTGTTTGTGTGTGTGTGTGTGCATAGAAAATTAAGATCTGAAACAGAACATCGTCAGAGGAGTTCACAGACTCAAATGTGCATGACCCACACATCTTTCAGGCAACAAGTGGCAGAGAAGAATCAAGTGTTTTCTGGAGGACTGGGAGGTGGCACCTGAACAGAAATGATGAGCAGGGCAAAAAACGGAGCGAGGAACAGCATGGTGAGAAGCATCCCATTGGCCATAATAGCTAAAGCTCATGAGTGGCAATTGCACTGACTCTGCACTGTGACTGAGGAACGGTTCTGTGCCTGGCCTCCATCCTATGGATGAGAAAGTCTCGGCCCCAGGCCCACACATTCCACCCAAGGCCACATGATGCATGAAGAACTGACAGAGCAGGTACAAACTCAGGCAGTGTGACCCTGGCTTTCAGTCACCTTTCTGCACAGCACGGAGCCAGGCACAGGGGGGTGGGGACAGAGCAGCCAGAGTCAGAGAGACCTCCGAGGCCCTCGAGGAAGCCAGCTCCCTCCACTTCGGCTGGTTTGCCAGAGCCTGATCCACCCCCTCAACGGGTTGGCCCCATCCGGCTGTCAGCCTCAGGGAGCAGATGCTCACTTAATCCTCGGGATTAGCTCCAGATCATGGAGAATCAGCAGCAGCCAGCCAAGGCACGAGGCAGGTGGTACCTCACATGCATACTCCATACCCGGTTTCCTAAATGTAATGCTGATGCCCATTTCTATCCCTAGATTTTGCTCCATTATATATAGAAGAAGCAGAAAGCTGGGACAAGCCTGCCAAAAGATCTAGGCATCCTAACTGACAAAGAAGATAATGTCTTGCTATTTGGAAAATGTTTTGAAATCCCTAAGTGGATGATGGAGTATGTATGTCTGTGCGTGTGAGACAGACATGGAAGAAGGGAGGGAGGGATCACTCTAAACTTAATAGTGCAGTATACTTAAGGTACAATAACTCAAATTTGGAAATATGGAATATACACAGACATTATATCCTTGAATGTGGAAAAATACCTAGCCTTCTAATGAACCAAATATGCAGTTGAGAGAGCAGCGTTGGAGACAGAGAGACGCCGGAGACCCCAAACGAGCTGCGTGACCCTGGGCCAGGGAAACTTTGCAGACTTGCTCCTCATCTCCAAGATGGGGTGCAGAAGTGCCTGCCCTTCCTGTCTCCTAGGCTCACGGTGAAGGGATCCATGTGTAGTACTTTAGAAACTAGAAAATTCCGAATACATGAAAGGGGTAATTACCAGTAATCATCATCATCATCATAATTTAATACTGAGGATGACAGGCCTGGGTGGGGGAGAAGTAGACTCCATTATAATTATCTGTAAGACACAGCCAAAAGCACATTTACGTCGTATTTCCCACCTACTGCATTTCCTACTTCTGTACTTTCTGTTCTCAATTCTAGAGACTCATTAGGGAGCACTGCTGTTTCGTTATTATAAGACAACTGCTGGCATAAAATCCACAAATTAAAAAAAAAGCATTTTCTCCCTATATTTGCTGAACTATCTGTCATCTGACAAAGCTTGCATGGATGTGAAAAGCCAAATGTGTAGCTGAGCAGTACTGTCACCTGCGATGACATGGCAGAACTGGAAGGGACAGTGCTAAGCAAAAGAGGTCAGAAGAAGAATGACAAACACTGGAAGGCTTCATTTACATGTGGAATATAGAGAAACAAAACAGAGGGTCAGATAAAACTAAACCAATAACAAACCCTGGAAATCTGACTGTAGAATTGAAGCGTCCAGAGGAGGAGGGGGGCTGTGAGGAGCAAAGTGGGGAGGGAACAGAATGGACCACGGTGGGGGACTCTGGCTGCCTGGGGGTGGGTGTGGTAGGGTAACATACAACTGAAGAGGTGTGATCCTACCACTGTGAGTAACATACAGTGTTGTAAATAAATGTTACCTCAATTAAAAAAAATCATAAATGAAAAAATCAAATTTGCCTTATTCTTCCTGGAACAAGGATACCTTCCCGGGTACAATGCCAGATTTGGTCTCTTGCCTCCATTCAGCTCTCATTTCCCTTGGGTGAACACCCCGTCTTCTCAGTAATGACCCCTTGGTCTGGGATTGATCTGGGTTAACCACGTAAAGAATCCACTAAAATTAAGCAAACTCCTTTATGCTGCCTTTGGGGCTGTTCACCCACCCCAGCTAAAGTGAACCGCTTAGCAAATCATATCTACCTTCTAGGAGTTGGTCTCATCTCTTCTTTTACAGCTGAGATTCCTCTCTGTAGTTCTTGCCTTAATTCATATCTAGTCCTTTTACCCTGAGAAAGTCCCCTCTAAATCCCTTTCTTGTCTCCCCCCTGCCCGCACCTTCTTTTCCTTCTCCTTTTCTAAAGGTTGAGTCTGAAACCTACAATGAAATTCCAGATTTTTCCCTTTTTCTTGATCCTCACCCTTTTGCCTTTGCTGCTTTCTCAGATGGCTTCTTATCTTCAAATTTTTAACTAAATGTCCTTTCAAAAGTAAAATATGAAGTCTGTGCATTACTGTCTCCTTTCTCCCCTTTCTCTTTTCTTCATTGCACCCTGTTCCTTTGTACTGAACACACCAGGGAAAAAGAAAGGAATAGGAGACAAATCCCTGGACATTAGAGTGAGCTAAGGGGGAAGGGGATGAACAGTGACTGACCCCCACCGCTTCACCTCTCCCTTCTGGACAGTTACCCTCTCCCTTCCTCTGCCTCCTCTCTCCCAGGTTTGGACGGGGGAAAGGCTGAAGTTCAAGAACACAACAGCTCTGGAGTGGAAGGACAGCTGCCCCAGCTAAGGGGAGGTAGAAAAATATTATTTCTTATATTTTCCAAGTGTTGTTTTTGAAGAAAACAATTTCAATTTTTTCACCTTCCTTTGACATGGATCTCCAATATTGACTGTACAGTTTCTCTCCTTCCCTTCTTAGCAGAGCTCATTTCAAGAGGACTCCACTGTCTCAGCTGTCTCTGCCTCCTTACACTACGGTAATTCCTTATAATGTAGTATTTTCACACCTGATAAGCCCTCCTTGGTGATTATTTAATGCTTTTCACTGCAATAATGGTACTGATGCAGACTGATACTAATATTTACAGGACGAATTTCTTTTCTTTGTGTTTACCTGTTTTGTCTTTATCCATTCCTTTGTTTTCTTATTTTTATTTCTTTGCCAGCTTGTTGAGGTGATTTTTTCTCTTTGATTTCTCATTACCCTAACATGAAAGTCATCAATTTTAATATTAGATGTTAAGGTGTTTATAATTATTGCAGTAACACGCATCTTGCCCTACTCATTTAATCTCATTGTCAGCTTTCTATTGTTTGACATTTGCACTGCTGCGCTGGTTTTCTGTCTTTGACTTGTAGATATAATCTATCTGCTTATCTGTTCTGTGGTTATTTGCAAGTAAAAATTACAGTTTTTATTTCAAATAGTTTACCAAATGTGCACTCAAATTTCTAATTATCACCACAAAGCTCAGATCCATACATTTTGAACTTATTCCCACTATGTCCACATTGTATCTCCTTTTTTCAAGAATTATATTCTGGCTTTTACAACTCAAGTCTCAATACATTCCTATATCTAGTATTTTCTGATTTCAGTTACCCCTGAGCTCAGCATTTCCTGTGCCTAATAAGCAGAAGTCAGGATCTTTGGGGTGTATAACAGGGTGTATTTTCTTTACTGCGGCCAGTATAAGCAGCAAACTGGAAGGATTTGTGTTTAACTCAGGAACACACAGGCACTTTTCAAGGCAGGCATGAGAAAGAGGGGAGAAATAGCTTGTGCCCACCATCTGACCCCAGGGCAGGGCCTGGTCACCAGGGTGAAGGAAGGGACAGAGGTGGAAGTGGTTTCTCAGGAAGGACGCTGAGAGTTGTTACTTGAAGTTCAGCTACTTTGGAGTGTGCAGAAAGCTCTCCCTCCTCTGAGAGTGGCCCTTTTGGGTCTGCCTCTCCAAAGCCTGAAGCATAGGAGCACCCAGACATCACCCCCATGAAGCCAGGATCCCCACAAAGGGTGGGCGAGTGGTCACGGACACATGGACATCAGAGCAGGACAGAAAAGAGGCTGGAGCATTTGGTGCCCCAAGTCTCTCTCTGCTCACCCAAGACTGACTCCCCAGGCCCCTCAGAAATAACCAGTGACCTTTGAAAGGTGGGCAGAGGTCCTACTGTGTGCATAGGAGGAGCTGTTAAGGCAAGAGTTTCTGGATCACATACTTCATGATTAAGTTTATTGACTGGTTGTCTTCTAGTCCTATTTTTTGAGTTGAAAACAATGTTTCTAGCTGTGCTGCTCCTTTATGCATTCATGGCACTGTTTGTTATCCAATTACCATCCTTAAACATACGCATGCATCCTTTAGCAGGCTGAGCGTAGAGTCCTCCATCTGAAGCTACAATCATCTAATCATGTCAACACACACAGACAACACACACTCGCACACGCAATATCTGTTAATGTTCCCTGCAACTAATGTCGCCCAACACCCTGTGACCCTCACCCTCCTATCCTTACTTTCTCTGCCCACACTTTCTCTGTACTCAGGCTGGTAGTTGTTGAGTACACGGTGGTCACTGTTACTCTGTGGCCTCACTCAGAACACTGCTTCCCTCTGGAAGCGTCTCCACACTTATGGCCCACCTCCCGACCCCATGCACATGGGAAACAGCACCTCCTTCTTTACGCACCCCCAGGCCCTGGTCACATTGTCACAGACTATGTTTCTTGTGGTTTGGTTTGACATCTTTGTCTTCTTCTGGATTATTAGTCCATTGAGAACAGCGGCCTGAGTTATTCTTGTTTATATTTCTGAAACCTTGTATAGGAAAAATGGTGAATCTATGCTTGTGGGACGGATGGAGAAATTCATGAATGAATAAAATGGATACAGAGTGCGCAAGTCAAGTGCAGAGGCAACGGAAGACACGGCTGAAGGGAAGGGCGGCTGACTGTTGGCAGTGGGCAGCCAGTAGAAGCAAATGTTCTGAATGACGTGCCAATGAAGAGATCTACTGGGCCCCTGTGTGCCCTCACCTCAAGTGAACTTGACACATGGAAATGGCACCCTGCAAAACAAGCATTTAGGTAACATCCTTTCTCTGCGGTATCCAGAGAAATTATGCCAGTTAGAGGAATAGAAGCAAAGTGGAAATCATAGGCTCATGGATGAAGGGGGCCTTTTTCTGCTATAATCATAGAGGTCATGGCCTCAGGAGTTGTGTCTAACTGAATAGGAAATTCAAAATAAAATACTGGAACCAGGAAAAAACTTCAAAACCCCTTTATTTTCATTCCATTTTTTTTCCTGTAATTACCAATAACCCACTATTAGACTTCAAGGACAAAAATAACTTTTAAATCCCCAATAGAAGTGCCAAACTAGTCTTTTTCACCCTGGAAGCATCTGGGGAAGATGATTCCTTTGGGCCTTGAGGGTCTGTAATTGTCAGCATCCTTCGAGCCCATGGAGCCCTGCTAGTGGTGGGGGTCCCCACTCTATGATTATGCCTTGGAGCAGTATTCAGGTCCCTCTGGGGCTGTCAGTTCTGGACAATATTTGCCCAGGGAGAAGGGAGTGGGAAGTTCAGGAATGTAGGGGCAGTCTAGGAGGGAGAGGTTTTTAACATGGGAATGAACACAGAGGAAACCATGGTCAATGGTTGCTGATGCTCTAATGTCTGGAGGGGAAGGGAAAGGAAAAGGCAGAGGGACAACCCCACCACGGAGGAGACCAGCCTAAAGAACCAATGTGTTTGTGAGCTGCTAAGAACTAAATCTCAACTGCTTCCAGGAAACAGGGCCTCAGGCAGCTGCTGACCACCCCAAACTGCCAAACCACTTCTCTGCACCCTTCTCACACACCGAACTGCTGTTTCATCTTTTTCCCATGATGGGCAATTTCTTTCCCCAGACCAACAAGGACAAATCCTGTTCAGTAGAGATGTGCTAATTGTGTAATTAAAGGATTAAGTTGTATCAGGGCCACTTGAATTGAAGCTGTAGCAAGATGGACAGCAAGTGACAAGAGGTCACATGGCAGGCAAAGACTGCCTCATAATGATTCAGGAACAAGGGCACCTGTGGTTCTTTATTCTGGAATAAGCACTATGGCTTTGGGCAGTGGCAGAAATGCCCTCAATAGCTATGATGACTCTGCCTCCCCTGTCACAGTCTTGGCAGTCCAAGAACAATTGTCTCAGAACAGTTAGGAGGTAGTGAGCTCCTGAAGTCAGAATCCCTGTCTTAGAAACACAACTCTGTGAGATATGATTACTAGAAGGAGAGAAGAGAATTCTCTACCTGGGCGGCTATCAGTTTGATAGGGAAGATAGGATCTAGTTCCACTCCCTCCTCTAGGCAGGGAGTGGAGAAGATGGAGATGAGGGCAGAAGGGAAAACAGATTGCTTTATGGTTGAGATCGTCAACCTGAGTGTGTCACAGGGTTTCTAAGAGAGAGCCCTGATCCTCTGCAGACTCTGGACTGCACTGCCTCCGCCTCCGCCTCCTTTTACATTTGGCTGTGAAGGAGAACCAGGCTAGGATCCCTGGAGAGTGGCGATTGGCGACCAGGGCATCAAATTCACTGAGCAAGCTTGAACAGCAGCAATAAGAACTGCCATCAATAGGATGGGTCTCTTTCACTGATGCACCAGTGATGGGATTAAAAGACAACATGTGACTACAGCTTCTTAAATCTGGAGAATATTCTTTTATGAGATTCCACTTACAGAAGATTCTTTTTTTTTAATATATACTTTTATTGTTATTTATGTCTTTTACATTTTGTATTCCCCTTGGGTAGCCCACCACCAATTCACCCGTGATCCATCTCCATGATCCCTTGTGTTCTTTTCTATTCCATTTTGTGCCCTTACCCTCCCCCTCCCCCCAGTGTCTCCTATTTGGTTTCCTTATAGTCCTGTTGTAAGTGAAACCATTCGATATTTTTCTTTTTCTTTCTGGCTTATTTCACTGAATATGATCCCCTCTAATTACATCCATGTTGCTGCAAATTGCATGTGTTTATCTTCTTTGAATGCTGAAGAATATTCCATTGTGTATATGTACCACATCTTCTTGATCCAATCATCTATTTTTGGACATCTGGGTTGCTTCCATACCTTCGCTATTGTGAACAGTGCCGCAATGAACATACGGGTGCATGTATCCTTTCAGATTAGTGTTTTTGTGTCCTTTGGGTAAATTCCCAAAAGCGGGATTCCTGGGTCGTATGGAAGCTCCATGTTTATCAGTTTGAGGAATCGCCATACAGCTTTCCATAGTGGTTGGACCAGTTCACATTCCCACCAGCAGTGTAGAAGAGTTCTTTTTCTCCACATCCTTTCCAGCATTTGTTGTTGCCTGTATTTTTAATGTGTGCCATCCTCACAAGTGTGAGGTGGTATCTCATAGTGGTTTTGATTTGCATTTCCTTGATTATAAGTGATGTTGAGCATTTTTTCATGTATCTGTTGGCCATTTGCTTTTCTTCTTTGGAGAAGTGCCTTTTGAGCTCTTCTGCCCA
>PVIJ01014243.1:0-41654 GCA_004024925.1 Scalopus aquaticus | reverse complement strand
GGGGGGGGTGTGTGGCTGTGTGGGTGGGGTCAGTGCGGGAGTGGGAGGGCGCTGGGGCACGGGACTGTGGATGTGTGGGGCCAGGGAGATGAGGGGTGGGGGCCGGGGCTGTGTGGGGAAGGCGTGCCTTTGGGCGCTGCGGGGTTGGCGCGGGGCCTCAAAAGCAAAACAGAACTGCCCCAGGAGCTCGGAGCCCCTCTGGCCACCGCCTCCTGAAGCAAACAGTCCGGTGTTGAGCAACGGCCCCCGCCTGGGGTTTCCCTGGGTTTCCGCGATTCTGACCGCAGCCCGGAGAAGGCCGCTCAGGCGCGTCCTCGTGGGGCGGCCCCCCAGGCCCTGTCATAGATGGGGGAACAGGCGCAGGCGGCCAAAACCCCTTCCCCGGCACCCCCTCCAGGGGCAGAGGCGGAGATGCAGACCCCGGAGGCCGGGCATGTGGGGAGGCGCTCTCCGCACCCCACTTTACAGGGGGGAAGCCCCTCCTGCGGGCTCTCCGGGACGCAGAGGAATGCCTCCCAAGATGCCCCTCCCCTAAGTCTGTGCAGCCCAAGGTCGGCAGAGGGGCCACTGTCGGCGCCGGGTGAGGAGCGGGACCGGCCGTGCGAACAGGCTGAGGCCCCGGCTTGGCGGGGGCGCCGGGGCAGCGTCCGGAGGGCGCCGGGCCGCGAGCGCAGTGCCCGGCCCTTGCTGCCCGCTGGAGTCGCACCCCTGTGTCTGAGCCCCCGCGCCTGTGGGGTTTGCCCGGCGCCCCTCCTCCAGCTGCAGCCTCGCCAGGGGCTTACTCCTGGGCTGCGTGCGGCCCAGCCCGCAGAGCCAGGGGACCAGGGACTGTGGGCATCCTCGAGCTGCGCACTGGCCAGGCGGGGACCCCTGGGCGCCCGGCGCGGGCCCTCGCACCCCTCAGGACCCTCAGCTTTCCCTGCTTGAGCACCTTCCAGGGCTCCCCACTGCCCTCAGAACGAGGGCCGGGCCCTCGATGGCGAGCGTGGCTTTGGGTCTGGGCTCATTCCTCCGCGCGCCCCAGCCCCGCGCCCAGCAGCAAGGGCACTGGGCCCGGCTCCGGTGCCTCGTGCGCGCCCCCGCCTTCCGCCGCTCCCCGCCCCAGCGTCGCATCCCCAGGCTTCCTCTTCTGGCCCCCCCCACCCCCCCACCCCGCGCTGCGCTGACCCCTGGAGGCTAAGCCCTGGGGGTGACCCCTAGCCTGGACCCCAGGGTCAGGGCCAGCCCTCAGCTTCCTGCTCGTGGGGTCTCTGGCCTAAGGAATGTTTGTCTTACGCGTTGGCGTCTTTTTAAAAAATATTTTATTTTATTTACGCATACAAGAGCTGGGGTGCAGACCAGAGGTATGAGGGGGTGAAAGGGTTCCCCAGAGACAGAGTGGGGAGCAGCACAGGCGGATCCACTGAAATCCACTGCTGAGGGGAGCAGCGGGGAAGCTCCCTGGCCGGGGATGGAACTCGTGCTGCAGCCGCTGCGACAGCTTCATAGTGCTGAGACTGACCCCTGCGCCCCTGGGAAGCCCCTTTGGGGTCTTTCTTCACAAGTTGCTGGGGCCTGTCTCACCCCGCTGCTTCGACCTGGGCTCTGGGAGTTGGGCAGGTGGACAGGGATCCCGAGACAGGCCAGGCAGCAGAGGAAGCGGGGAAGGGGCCCGGGGAAGGGCCCAGCTGGGAGAGGAGGCAGCAGAGAGGTCAGCGGAGGGCGGGACCATGGGACAAATAGGGAACCTGCCCCGGAGCAGATCTGCCGCTGACCCCCACCCGCCCGCACCCAGCACCCGGCCTGGAGCCAATCGAGGGTCTCCCAGCACGCAACGTGGTACACCTGGGCCCTTCTGGGGCTCCCAGCCGCCTCCAGCATGTGGCGCTACCTGGCCCTGACGCCCGCCGTCCTGGCCCTCCTGGTGCTGGCTGGCATTTGGGCTGTGTGAGTATTACCCGCGGGGCCCGGGTCGGAGGGGAGGGGGCCGGGGGGCCTGGATCTGGGGGAGGCGGTCAGGGCCTGGACCCCCGGATCCGATGGGGAAGGGGGGCAGGAAGGACATTCAAGTCCGGCTTCCAGTGGGCAGCAGGGGCGCTGACGTGGAATTCCCTCCACTCCCTCCTTGTCCCGGCCTCAGTTTTGGGCTCGCGGTGAGAAACGGGGCGGTGAACCTGGAGAAAGGCTTCCCCTACATCAGGTAGTTGCGACGCGGGGGTGGGGGGGGCGGCTGCCAGGAAGCCAAGGGATGACCCTTTATTTCTCCAGTGTATGTGGGGACAGCCCCCCGCAGAGCTGCCTCTTCAGCCAGGTGCTCAACATAGGAGCCGCCATGGGTAAATCACCCCGCCCCAGCTCCCCGGACCCTGGAGTCCAGGCCCAGCCCCCAGCCCCCAGCCCCCAAACCCGGACTTGGCCGGCTCCTTCCGCGTCTGTCCCAGCCCACCACCTCCCCTCCTGCCTGCGGGGCGGGGCTCCGCCCACTTCCCTCTCCTTCCAGCGGCCTGGACCTGCATTCTCCGCTACCACCAGCTGCGGGACTGGGGTGTGAAAAGGTGGCGCAACCAGGTGACCCTGTGCGCCGGGCTCCTCTGCGCGCTGGGCACCTCTGTGGTTGGCAATTTCCAGGTGAGACGGAGGTGGGGCTGGCCAGCCAGAGTCTGGAACTACAACTCCCAGCATGCCCCGGCGACGCGTGCTGCACATTTTGGGGGCTGGCCCCCGCAAGGCTTGCTGGGACTTGTATTTCGCCGGAGGCCGCAGCCAGCACAGGCTGTTCTTGGTGTGATTAAGTTGAACCCTACGAGGCTGGGGAAGTCGCTGCCATTCCTCCCCTTTATGGCTCCTCCGATGCTTCCCCCGCCAGCCTCCCTCGATTACTAGTTTTTGTAAGATTTTCACTAAGTATTTTGGGTGTTACGCATCCAGTCTGCCTTGTTTCTCGGACGTGGTGACTGCACAGCGACCCCAGTTCTTCCCGTTGGGCTGCAAACGGATGTTCATTGTTTTTATGGCGGAATATGCGCCCCTCTCCCCTTAATGGCGAGACCGTGGGGCTCATGCATTCTTAATGCGCGCGGCTGATGGGGCGCTGGGCCGGGCACCCGCTTTGTGCTGTGGCTCCATCCCCCGTTTCCTCGACCTTCCTCCCCTGCGTGGACCCAGACAGCCCCCCCCCCCCCCAGCTGTCAGGGTTTCGAGCCTCCTGCTGGCTTCCTGGAAGCCTCTGCCACCAGCCACCGGCCACCGACCTCCTGCAGCGTCTCTGCCTCCCAGAGCCCGTCTTTACCCTGGTGGGAAACGCCCGTCCCGCGCGGCTGGCGAGGGTCATCCAGCCCCTTGCTCCGATGGGGTGACCCCGGTGACCGGCCGTGTGGGGCACAGCGCAAGCGCGTGACCCGAGACGGGGGCGCACAGCCGTGCCCGGCGCCCGGTGGTCAAGCCCACACGCTGTTTCCCGCGCACGTGTCCGGGCGCTGTCCGCAAAGCGTAGATGCCCGCCTGGGAGCTCCGCAGCTGATGGGAGCTGGGGGTGCGGCCGCCGGGCGGCTTGCGGCGCCCCTCTGGTGGCGCCCCACTCACCCCGCCCCTCTGGCCCAGCACGAGCACCAGCGGCCCGTCCACCTGACCGGGTCCTTCCTGACCTTCTTCGTGGGCACGCTCTACTTCTGGCTGCAGCTGGCTTTCCTGAGGCGGGTGAAGAGTGCCCCCCAGCACGGCACCCCCTGGATCGGGCCGCTCCGCCTGGGCCTCTGCAGCCTCTGCACCGTGCTCGAGGTGGCCAGTATCCTTCCCCGGCGGGCCTGGGGCTGGTCGTGGGAGAATGCTGGTTCTGGGGCCCCACCCTGGGCTCGGGAGCTGTCCTAGCAGCTGGGGGGCTGCGCTGGGTACAAGTGCCTGTGCCTCAGTTTACCTACCTCTCAGACGCAAATAATGGCGCAGACCCCCGTGTCCTGGGGTCGTAAGGAGTGGGGGTGATCCATGCCCGGGGGTGACCTGCAGACTCTGGGGGGACGGGGCAGAGTCCTCTGGGGCCCTCCCTGCGCTGGCTGAGCCTGGACGCCTGGTGGGATGGGCTGGGGGGCTGCCCCGGGGGCCCCAGGAAGAAGACTGTCCTTTGGGGATGGGCAGGCCCCGAGCAGGCCGTTCGGGAGGAAGCTGTGAGGCGGGGACGGCGTCGGGCCCTTGGCACGCGCCACGCCGCGCAGAGGGGAGCCAAGGTGGCGGGTGGCCCTTGACTCCGGCAGTGGTCGCGCTCCGCCTCTGCCAGCTGCGCTCCGCCTCGGCCGCCTGTGAGTGGGCGGCCGCTACGCTGCTCCTCGGCCTCTTCGGCCTCTTCTCCGCGGACTTCGCCGGCCTGGGCGGCTGCACCCTAACCCTGCGGCCGGCCCGCGGCCTCGGGCCCCCGCCGGCCAGCCCCGTCCGCCTGCGGGCGCAGCCGGCCGAGGGGCTCTGAGCCGGCCTTGCCCTCCCGGCGAGGAAGCGAGACGGCCGGCAGCCAGGCGTCCCTGATCAGGCTGTTTATTGTTATCATCATTATTAATTTTTTTGCCGCCGGCGGAATCAGAGACACGGACGCAGGCAGGGTCACGCGAAACCAGAATTCCTTCCGGAGAGCAAATCCGTACAGAGGGTCGTGGGGGAGGAGAGGGGCCGGGAGGGCCCGGGAGGGCCGGGGACGACACGAGGACAGACGGCCCTGTCTGTCCGGATCTGCTAAGCCACCCCAACAGCCCCGTCCCTCCCCCACCCCGCCCCGCAGAGACTGATCAATAAATAAAATAATAAATTAATCAATAAATAAAATAGAAACAGCTCCCAGCCCCCAGGCCCCCCAGAACCACCCCCCACTGGGCACGGCTCCCCAAGCCCCATCCCTGCAGGGCCAGGCCGGGTTTTGTGTCTCCCCCCCCCACGTATTCCTTGGGCCTATTTACAGATTCACAGTTAGGGGGCAGGGAAGGGGGGTGGAGGGGGCTCCCCTCCTTCCCTGGCCCCCTGGGGTCAGGGCAAAGGGGTCCCGTTGGTGGCCAGGAGTTTCTTGTCCTTGGGGGGGCCTCGGCGGGGAGAGCTGGTCAGCTCTGGGTCCGGGCGCCCTGGCGGGGGCTGCAGGTTCCAGGGCGGGGTGCCAGCAGGCCGGGTCTGGGCCCCGTTCTTCTCATCTGAGGAGGGAGAGGTCTGGCCTCAGTGTCCCCCAGGAAGCCACCGGTGTGGGCAGGGCGCCCAGCACGGGCTGCAGGCCTGGAGAGGGCAGCGCCAGCAGCCGGACCTGGGCTGTCCCTGGAGCGGCCAGACGGGGGCTTGGCACTGGCTGCCTGCGGATGCGGGGCAGCTTCCACGGGGCCCAGACGGCACCAGCGGTCAGTGGCCCGACCAGAGGCCTCTCGCCACGGCACCCAAGCAGCGCACCTCTGGGTGAGCCCAGGCCCCCCGAGAGGCAAGGCAGGGGCCTGCCGCTGACCCGCACGGACGCTGCGGGCTGACCGCCAGCTTCCCGCCGCCCGCCGGGGACTGGGCTGGGAGGGTGTGGTGGGCCCGGCCTGGCGCCGAGGGTTGTCCTGCAGCCCCCTCCACCCCAAGTGGACAGCGAGTTTCCAGAGGGTGCGGGGTGGGGTGAATAGTCCCCTCCAAAGGAGCCCCCCGACCGCAGAGCCAGGCCTGTGCTCCCTGAGGGGCCCGGGGGCCGGGCGCTGTGGCTGAGGCCCGGGCCCTGAGGGGATCTGGGGTGGCCCAGCCCCAGCCCCGGACCGACCCCGGGAGGACAGACCCCGGGAGGCCCAAGGTGGGCGGGCACAGTCCCCGGCAGTGCTGCTGGCTGGAAGTGGGGGGCGGAGCCCTAAAGCCAGGGGATGTGGGTGCTTCTAGGAGGCCCCAGAGCAGGACAGTTCACTGGGGCCTCCAGGAAGGGGTTTGGCCCCTGGGGCCCCTCGGTGTCGGCCCAGTGCCGCTACCCTCTGCAGAGACAGAAAGGGCCCTGCGGATCCAGGGGCCTCGGCCGGCGCGGGCGCCCCCGCCCCCGCCCCAAGAGGGCCCCACCTGCCAGGGCCTGCACGGACGGCTGGTCGTGGGTGCTCAGCAGCTGGGCCTGGATGGTCTCCACCACGCGCTTGAACCGCCGGCTGGGGCCTGCGGGCAGACAGAGCGGCTGGGGCCGGCACAGGGCAGCGGGCGGCGGGACGGGGAGGCCGCCGCGGAGTGACAATGGCGTTAGGTCGGAAACCCAGAAACGACGACGCTGCCGAGGCCCCAAAGGGGCGGAAACCGCAAAAAAGTAATTGAGGTGGAAAAATTCTCAAAATCTAAAGATTTCTGAAACTTGTCCTTAGGGGAAATGAAGGAGAAGAAAGAGCCGAAGGAACGAAGAGGGGCGGGAGCCACACCCCACGGCCGGACCAGTGTGCCCCTGCAGCCTGCTGAGTCTCGGGCGCATTCCAGCTGCCGCGCCCCAGCGGTGACCCGGCGGCCAGCGGAGCTGTCCCCGCCCGCCCCGGTGCCCACTCGCGCCATTGCATTGGGGGACCAGACGCCTGCAGCCCCTTGGGCAGGCCGCGATGGGCCGGGCCGCCCGCAGCCCGGGGTCCGAGGCCCCAGCCGGGCCCAGCAGGGGCGTCGGGGTGCGGGTTGGGGCACGCCCTGGCGCTGCCACTCGCGGGCACAAGGGCGAGGCTGAGCCCGGCAGCCGGCCCCCCCACTGTCCGCTCTGTGAAGTGGGGGACCGCCAGCACCCGGAGGCCGCGGGAAGCCCCGACAGAATGCAGGGGCGGCGTGACACCCGAGACGTCCCCGAGAGGACCAGATGCCCAAAAGGGCCACGTCGGGCACAGGCTGGGGCGCGCAGCAGGACGCGGGAGCAGGAGCGCTGAGGCGCGGGGGGCGCAGGGAGCCCCGGGCCCCCCCACGGGCAGCGGGCTCACCAGAGATGAGAGTAAAGGTGACGGAGTAGATGCCGCCGCCGCCCCCGCCGCCGTCCCGCCGAGGAGGGGGCTCGGGGCCCTCGGAGGAGCTGATGTCCACCTGGAAGCGGACGGGCTTCTGGAAGACGGAGGGGCCGCCGCTGGCCTTGTACTCGGCCCTGAAGCTGGTCTGGGACAGCACGCTGTGACTCAGGCTGGGGATCTGCGGGACACGGGCCGGTGAGGCTGGCCCAGGGCCCAGGCCCGTGCTGGCAGGGACGCGTAGTCCCCGCCGACGACCACAGGGCCGGCTGAGCAGCGGCCCCCGCGGGATGAGGGCCCCAGCCCCGGCCGCGCCTCGGCGCCTGCGTCTGGGAAACGCGAAGTCCCATCAGCCCCAGAGGGGAGGACCACAGGGCCGGCGGCGGGGGCCCCCCAACTCGGACCCGCCCAAGGGGACAGACCCCCGCCCCGGCCCGGGACTCAGCCCGAGGTGGCCAGGCCCCTCACCGACAGGAAGGCGTGGACGATGTCCGCTTTGATGCTGCTGAGAGGTTTGTCCTTTAGCACGAGGAATATTTGCTCTTCTTTGTCCAGGGAAATGAAGTTCCCGAACCAGGAGCGTTTGGCCAGCCTGGGGGGGCGGGGGGCGGCCGCGGTCAGGGGTGAAGGGAGCGAGGCCCCTCCCCACCCCCAGCGCCCTGCCCGTGACTCACTCTGGAGAGGACTCTGGCGTCAAACTGGACATCTCTTCGGCGGTGGGGACTGGGTGTGGGGAGAGGAGAGCCAGCCGGTCAGCGCCTCCGGGGTCCAGGCGCCAGCCACGCCCAGCAGCTGTGCCCCAGGGGCAGGCCCCGTCCCCGCAGGCAACGCCCCCTGGGGGGTGGGCTCGCTGGCCGCGAGCCAACGGGAACGCTGGCAGGTGCTCAGAGGGTGCCTCCCCAAAGCCGCAGGCGCCACCTCCTCCGCCAGCAGCCCCTGCACCTGGTCCCCCACCTGTCCTGGAATGTGGGAATCCCGGCCCCAGGGACCCCGCTCTTAGGCCTCTAGCGCCCCTCCCACATCGGGACTCAGGGGTCCGCCCCTCACCCCAGCGCCTGTGCCCCACGGAGACCCTGCATCTTGCGTACCCTGCATCTTGCGCCGGTGAAAGCGCGGGGAGCCCAGGAAGCTGTTGCGGATGGAGTTGAGACGACTCCTCCAGGCGGCACCCCCGACGCCGCCGCCCGGGCTGGGGGGTGGTGTTGTCCCAGGGGTCCCGGTAGGGCTAGCCCGGGGTGTGTGCAGGGGTGAGTGCAAGGGGGTTCCCCCTGAGGAGCGTGGGGAGCCTGGAGGACCGGGCAGAGGCGTGGAGCGGGCACTGGGGGGTGGGGGCTGCTCGCAGGTGCCCCCACCCCTGGGGCCCCGAGAAGGCAGCGTCTGCGTCTTGGATGTCGGGGAGCCCCCTCCTCGAGCCTCGTCTCCCGTCCCTGGCTCAGGCGAGAAGGAAAACACCGGACTCTGCAGAGAACAGAGGATGAAAAGGTGGACTACAACTCCCAGGAGGCCCTAGGAGCCCCACAGGCACACCCTGAGGCCGCCCCAACGCATGCGGGAACTTGTAGTTCACTCATTGCCCCCCCCCCCCAGTACACAGCAGGCGCTCAATTAGCGTTTGTTAACCCAACCCTGGGGCGATGGGACTGGCCAAGGGACTGAGGTCTCTGGCCCTGGGATGAGGAGGCCCTGTGGCCGCTGCCCCATCTCTGCGCCACAGCATCAGCCCTGCCCCGCCCGGGTTCGGGCCGCCTTACCCTCGGGCTGCTCAGCGGGCTGGAGGACAGACCCGTGGAGGCCCCGCTGACACTGCGGGATCTGTTTCCAGACAGACGGAAAAGGAAAACAGCTGGGGGGGTCTCGGGGCGCCCACGGGTGCACTCCCTCCCAGGTTCCCCGAGAGCAGCAGCCCCGAGCCGGGAGGGGCACCTCCGCGGCCGCGGTCACCCTGGGCCACCCGGCCGGGCGCCCACCTCTGGCTGTGCTGGGCCATCTCCAGGGCCCGCCGCGTGGGCACCGGGGAGCCGCCGCCCCCCGCGTCCGTGATGCTCAGGACCTCCATGGACTTGCGCTCCGGCCGCCGCTTCCCGTGCCGGCTCAGCATCGGGGAGTCCACGCGCTTCCGGGGCGGGTCTGCGGACAGAGCCCCGCGCCGTCAGCGCCAGCCGGATGCAGGGCCCCCCAGGCGGGGAGGCTGAGGCAATCACAGAGCCAGGCGGGGCTGAAGGCCCGGCGGCTGGGGGTGCCGCCCCTCCCCGGGGCGCGCCGCGCGGCCCCTCCTCACCGACGTCATTCCGGGGCGGCAGGTCCTGGTCCTCACAGCTGGGGTACCGCTCCTTCCGGTCCAGGAGCAGGTAGTAGATCATCTTCTCCTGGTTCTCCCTGCGGGGGCGGGCACGTGGGGGGAGGGCCCGTCAGCGCTGGGGTCCAGCGGGCCTGGCGCCCCCGGCCCTGGGGCTCCGGTGGGGGCGGGGCCGAGAGGGGCGCTGGCGGGGACTCACTCCTCGCTGCGCAGCTCGCGGTGTAGCCGCTCGCGGTCCCTGAAGCAGCCCAGCGAGGCCATGCTCTCCAGGACATCGGGGTCCAGCTCTCCGTTGGACGGCAGGCTCCGCATGGCCACCCGGCGGCCCGGGGCTGGCTCCAGGCAGGGGTCCGGCTCGTGTTTCCCGCCCCTCGGGAGGGGAGGCGCGTTATGGGCAACAGACTTCTGGATTCGAACCCGAACCTCCCTCTGAGACCCGGGGCTTCTGGCCCCCGGCCTCCTCCTCCACTCTTGTCCTCATCCCCTGGGACCCAGAAGTCCAGGCTGCCAGCACCCCACCCCCAAGCCGGGTCTCCCGCTTTGGGGACCACTGGCATTTGGGTCCCCGTCTCTTTTGTCCTTGGGGACCCCACGAGTGGTTCACTCATACTCACAGGTACCAGGGGTGTTTCTGAATTTGCTCCAGCTGTGAAGAGAAGCAGAAGACAGTGGGCTCGAACGGGAGCGCATGGGGGTCCCAACCGCTGGTTTCCCCCTCCGGGACGGCCGGCGTCTCCCCCTAGCGGCGGCCGAGCGTGCAGGCGCGTCCACTGTGGCTGCGCACGCGCAGTGCGACCCCTGGACCGCTGCGCCTTGGCGCCTGCGCAGTGGCAGGCTGCCCATCCCCGCCTGGCGGGGGCCGCTCCGCGCTCGCGCACCCCGGGGCCCCCACTCACGCTGAGCCTTTTCTCGGGCTCCACTTCGATCATTCCCCTCAGGAGGCTCTGGCAGTCTGGAGGGATGAAGTGGGGCATGTGGAAGACGCCCCGTTTCACCTTCTCCAGCAGCTGGCGGAGGTTGTCGTCGTCGAAGGGCAGCGCCCCCTGGGCGGGAGGCGACAGGGCGCCTTACACAGGGCTCGACGCCAGGACGCGGGCTCTCCCCTGCCGGGTCCCCGCTGCCCCGGCCCTCCCAGCCCAGAAGGCCGAGCCCCAGTGCCGGTGCCAGGCCCCACTTCCGCGGCACTGGGCGGCAAGCGGCGGACGCGCGCGGCGCGCTCGTGGCCAGCGCCTACGGGGCGGGAGCTCGTCCGACGCCCGCCGCGCCGCGGAACCCCAGCCGTCCGAGAAACGCCTGTCTGCGGCCGTCGAGAGCTGCCTGGCCCAGAGGGACGGCCGCTGCGGTGCGGCCGCGGGGCCCCTCGCCAAACCCGAGCCTGCGTTTGCTGCCCAGGCACAGCACCCGCGTCCGCGCACTTCAGCACGATGCCGGCGCCGCTGTGCAGCGCAAAACCAGACAAAACGGCCCTCAGACTGCCGGAGGACACTGCCGAGAGGCGGCAGCTAAAGCGGAAGGGAAAGCTGCTGAGTGTCTGCGCCACCCGCGCTCCGTGCCCGCCCTCGCGTGGCCCAGGGAGCAGAGAACTGGCTGGACAGCCCGGGGCAGCCCCGGCGAGCCAAGGTCGCAAACGCGCGCAGAGCAGGCTCGACTGCGATTTGCTCAACCCCCACTTGTGCCGGCAGGCGCCGCGGGGCGTGCGCCCCCCACTGGCCCGCACGACTCAGGCGGGCAGGGAAGGCCTGTGGAGGGGTCGGCTGGCTGAGCCCCGGCTCCCCCACGTGTTCTCCCAGCCAGGCCCTCCAGGCTGATCTCCCAGTGACCCTTGCGCCCATGAAGGCCACAGCCGGTGGGCCTCATCCCGCCTTGCGGTGACCGGCCAGAGACTGGGCCAGGGCCCGCTCCCGAGCAGCTGTGCCCACGGGCCGGCCCTCCGGGGCTGCTGGAGTCGCATGAACTCCCGGCATGGAGCAAGCTGCTGATTTGTGGGTGCTGAGGGTGCTGCTCCACCGCTGGCCCTGCGCCGACTCCGCGCTCGCACAGGGCAAGGACACGGGCCTCGCTCACAGGCCCCAGCTGGGAGCTGAGGACGTAGAGGGAGGGCGGTGCCTCTCAAGGGGCGACCCGGCTAGACACACGGGGCCGCTTGGGGCCCTGCGAAGGAGGAGGGCGCCTCCCCCAGGGGATGTGGCCTCACGCGGAGGCATCTGCACAGCTGACCGACGCACTGGAGCGGAAAGAAGGCTGCACGTCGCCTCGGCGAGCAGTGGGGCTGCGGGCTGCACGCGCCCAGGCCCCAAGAGAGGCAGGCAGGTGTGACGCCCCGCGGGAGACGCCGCCACGTCTCTGCTCCACGGTCGCTGCAGCACCGCGGCCGCGCAGGCGGCCGGCGAAGTGCCACACCCCGGGCCCGCCAAAGCCCGCTGGCCCGTCCCTGGCCGGGGGCCTGCTGGCCATCTCGTGTCTGTGACGGAAAGGGTCAGAGCCCCAGGCACAGACGGGGAGGCCAGCCCCCTTCCCGACCCTGAGGGCAGCGAGCCGGGGGCACTCACCACGAGCAGGGCGAAGAGGATCACCCCGCAGCTCCACATGTCGGCCCGGCGCCCGTCGTACTTCTCCCCCTGGAAGAGGCGGGTCCTGAGCACCACCGCGCCCGCAAGCCCCGCCCGCCCCCGGCCCGCGCTCACCTTGATCACCTCCGGACACGCGTAGTGGGGGGACCTGAGGGAGAGAGGCGGGTGAGGCGCTGCCAGCCCCGGCCCCCCGACGCCAGAGGCGGGCCCCACTCACCCGCAGCTGGTCTCCAGCAGGCTGTCCCCCACCTGCAGCGACGCCATGCCGAAGTCGGCGATGCGGATGTTGTTCTTCTCGTCCAGCAGCAGGTTCTCGGGCTTCAGGTCCCTGTGGCTGGGACGGGCAGGCGGCTCAGCCTCACCTGCCTCCGGGAGGCACTGGCTCGGCGGCCGCGTCTGGAGCCTCTGTGCGGGCGTCAGGCAGCCGCCTTGTGGTGGATACGCGAGGCGGGGAGGCCGGCAGCAGCCTGCACGGGTCGGCCCGGGGCCACCTCAGCCCCAGGCCCCTGCCTGCTGCCCCCGCGGGGCCGTCCCGTAGCGGACCCCGACAGCTGTCGTGTGACCTGCAGATGCTGCGGTTGGGGGGCGGGCCGTTTAGAGGCGGGCGGGTGGCACTGGGCTGGCTCGCCAGAGGAGGCGGCGCGGCGCCACTCGGGCGGGCGGATGTGGCCCCGCGGGCCAGCGGCAGAGGACGGCGGGGGCCACGCCTGTGTGCAGTGCCCGGCGCAGCTGAAACTAAAGCCACACCCACCCTCGACACCCGGCTGTGGAGCTGAGGCTCGCAGGGCGAGCACGAGGGGAGCAGAGAGGAGCCTGGGATGTGGTGCTGGGTGGCCGCACACAGGTGAAGAGGGTTAACCGGGACCCCTAAATCACACAGTGCTGTCAACCAGGGCTGCTGCAACGAAAATAATGCGACTTAAGAATAAATATTGCTACCCCACGCCCCCACTCTTGGGGCCCCCACTTGTGGGGCCAAAGTCCTCAAGATTAGGGGTTAATGTCGCGTAGGGGGACGTGGTGCCCAGGATTCTCCGTCTCTACCGGAGGGGCCATAACCAGGTCAAACCCGCAGTTCCGTTTGTTGACTGTCGCCCCCTGGAGGTCGGTGTCTGCAACGTCGGGATTTTGACTCCCTTTTGTCAACTGGGAGGTGTCGACAATTTCATGGGCTGCCTTTTTATCACCCTACTTTACTCCGACTGAGCCCTTCACCCTGATCCCCACCCCGCTTCCAATACCCTTCCCAGGGATGGAGACCAACAGTTGAGGCTGAAAGATGAACAGAAGGCATCCATTTTGCACCTTAATCATAAAAACCGTGCACATTTAATATCTTGATTTGAGGACTGCAAGCACCGAGTAAGGAAGAGATCCTCTTTCCACATGAAATATCAGATGCAAAACCTCCCTCAGCTTTCACCTCAAGCCATATACAAAAACGAATTTGAAATAGTTGGCAGAACTAAATGCAAGAGCTAAAGCTCTTAGGAGAGAAAACATAGGAGAGGGCCTTCTGGTGACACAGGGGTTAAGTCTCAGTGCTATGAAGCTATCACAGCCACTGCGGCCTGAGTTTGATTCCTGGCCAGGGAGCTGCCCACAGGGCGCAGCAGACCTCTCCTGTCTCCCCGCTGCTCCCCTCAGCAGTGTACTTCAGTCATTTTACCTGTTCTGCTCCCCACTCTGTCTGGGGAATCCTCTCATCCCCCTGCACCTCTGGCCTGCCCCCCAGTTCTTGTATGCATACATAAATAAAAACAACAAACAGGGGAAAGTCTTAATGACTTTGAGTTGGATAGAAAAAGCATGAATCATAAAAGAAAAAAAGAGCAAGAAATGGGTTCATCAAAGTTTGAAACTCTTGCTTTTCACAGTCATGGTCATAAAGATGCAAAAGCATGTCACCCATTGGGAGAAAATACTTGGAAAACATGTGTATGATCAAAGACTTGTTCCCAGAGTAAGTATCTGTCAGGAGTTATTCCTAGAATTATCCCGTTCCTAGAATATGGCATTCTTAGAATTCAACAATAAGAGACAATTCAATTAAAAATGGGCAAAGGATGTGAAGAGACATTTCTCCAAAGAGATGGACAACTAATGAGAAGTACAGGAAGACGCTCAGCCTCATCAGCAATCCGGGAAAAGCACATCCAAACCACAGTGAGATGCGTTTCACACCCACCTGGGTGGCCAGAATCAAAGAGTCAGATAAAGGCCTCCCTGGTGACACAGGGGTTCAATCTTAGCACGATGAAGCTGTCGCAGCCCCTGCAGCACGAGTTCAATCCCAGCCAGGGAGCTTCCCACTGGGCGCAGCAGACGTCTCCTGTCTCCCCGCTGCCCCCTCAGCAGTGGATCTCAGTGGATCTGCCTGTTCTGCTCCCCACTCTGTCTCTGGACAGTCCCCTCACCGCCCCCCCCAACACTTCTGGCCTCCACCCCGGTTCTTATATGCACAAATATATAAAATAAATATTTTTAAGGATTTATTTATTTATGCATACAATCTGGGGCACAGGCCAGAGGCATGGGGCAGCGAGAGGGCCCACCAGAGACAAAGTGGGGAGCAGAACAGGCAGATCAGAAATACACCACTGAGGGGAGCAGCGGGTGAGGCAGGAGAGGTCTGCCGCGCCCTGTGGGAATCTCCCCGGCTGGGAGTCGAACTCACGTCGCCGCTGCTGACAGCTCCACAGCACAGCGCTTAATCGCTGCGCCACCAGGGAGGCCCCCAAATAAATCTTAAAATAAAAGTCAGATAATAACAAGTGTTGGCAACAACGTACAGGGATCAAACCCTCATTCACCACCGGTTGGGGTCTGAGGCTGTGGCTGCTTTGGAAAGTGGTCTGTACTTCCTGAAAGGCCAAGTGTGGACTTCTCACGCAACCCAGAAACCCCCCTCCTAGGGCCACCGAGAACACAGGCGCACACCACAGTGTGCACGCGAACCGGGGAAACCACCAAGACGCCACCAGTGGGCAATGGACAAAGAAACATGCCCCTGGGCCTCCCTGGTGGCGCAGCGGTTGAGCGCTGCGCTGTGGAGCTGTCGGCAGCGGCGACGCAAGTTCGACGCCCGGCCGGGGAGAATCCCACATGGCGCAGACCTCTCCTGCCTCGCCCGCTGCTCCCCTCAGCAGTGTGTTTCTGATCTGCCTGTTCTGCCCCCCGCTCTGTCTCTGGTGAGCCCTCTCGCCGCCCCACAGCTCTGGCTTGTACCCCAGCTTGGATGTATAAATAAAAAAAATAAATAAATCTCAAAGGAACATGCCCCGTGCGGACGGCGGAACAGCATGCAGCGTGGAAGAGAACGGCGCTCCGGGGCGCGCCAAAGCAGCGTGAGCTGGGCGCATTTTGCTCACTGAAGTCAGTCAGACACAAAAGCCCACGGTCATGACCGGAACAGGCACGTCCACAGAGACAGGAAGCAAGTCAGCAGTCGTCAGGGGCCGGGGCAGGGAGGAAGGGGAGGTTACGCTTCATGGGTGCAGGGTGATGTTCTGGGTGACGAAATGCCCTAAAATCCCGCAGCAGCGACTGCGCACAGAGGCCTACCGGGCCTCAGGCTCTGAAGAGCGAGTACAGCAAAGGAGTTACAGGCGCGACCATTTTCAAAAGAGGAGAAGGGTTCGTTTGGGGGCTGGGCCAGGCTGGCTTCCCCTCAGGCCGCAGCGGGCCCCCCTGCGCCCTGGGCTGCCCGGCCCCTCACCAGATGGAGTAGCTGTGGCAGAAGTCCAGCGCTGACACAATCTGGCGGAAGAACTTCCGGGCCTCCTTGGGGGTCAGTCTCCCCTTCTTCACCAGGTAGTCGAACAGCTCACCTCCAGAGACGTGCTCCAGGACCAGGTACCTGGGGGCCGCGGGGCAGAGGGCTAGAAGGGGCATGCGGACGCCGGGGCCTGGTCTCCCGCCCCAGACCTCGCCCCCACTGGTCTGTGGAGGCCGAGAATCTCGACGCTTGCGCATCCTGGGAGGAGGGGACACGGACCCCATCGATCTCCAGCAGGGGCCTCAACTGCCATGAAACGGGGAGGAGTCTGGTCCCCACCAGTCCCCGGGGGGAGACTCCCGTTCCACGCGTCTCGGAAGGAAAAGCCTGGGGTTCCCGCCAGCCCCCGCGGCGGAACCCCAATCCCAGCCTCAGGCCCGACACCGCGCTTGGGGCGTCCTCGGGAGCCCAGGCCACCCCCCACGGCTGGAGGCCGGCCGCGCCCACGCTCGCAGGGTCTGGCGACCAGAGGCGCCCTGTCCGCCGGCCTCCGGGCAGCCAGCGTGCGCTGCCACGAGTGTCTGGGACGCAGAGTGGAAATCCACGTGTTCTGTGGCCACGGCATTTACAAGGTGCAAACTCAACTTCCGTGAGGGGAAAACTGTAATTCCCACCAGCCCCGGGGCGGTAGAGACGCCAATTCCCATCTGTCTGTAGGGCGACCGACATCCCACCAGCCTCTGGGAGGCACAAGCCCAGTTCCCGTCAGCCCTGGCAGCAGCTCCTCTGCCAGCTTCAGAGGGGATAACCTTTCACTCGGGTTGTTTCAGAGGATAAGACAACGCCATTTGCGCCGGGGAACAGACACCAAATTTTACGGAATCGTGGGAAATGGAGAGCCACCCTACTTCCATGAGCCCCTGGAAAGCCAAACTGATAATTCCCATAAGCCTCTGGGATGAAAAAACCGGGAATCTTATTAAGTCTCGGCAATAACGATGGCACTGTGCACCTAAGGCGCTCCTGTGAGGTAAAAGACTACAACTCCCATCAGCGCCCGGGAGAAGTTTAAAAAAAATCACTCCCACAAGCCCCTGGGACCTGCGGACGCCTAACTCCCGTCAGCCACCTGGATTCTAGACGCCAATCCCATCAGGCTCTGGGCGGTTAGAGTTCCCAGCAGGCCCTGGGAGACACGTGCTCTCCGAGCGCAGGGAAGGCTTCAGCCCTGCTGCGCGCCCGTCAGGGTGCTGGGTCGGGGGGCTGGGGCTGGGGTGCTGCAGCGGAGGGGCGCCGCCCCCCCCCGCACCTGGGGAAGCCGGGGACTACGATTCCCATGAGCCCCCGGGGCCGGGAGCACATCCGCCAGGAACCGCCCCAGCATCCGAAGGGTGTGGGCGCGGCTGGGGATGGCGGGGTGGGGGAGAGGGCTGTCCCCTCTCCCGCCGCCCAGCCCAGCTGTGCCTTGGTCACCAGAGTCCGGACAAAGGCCTATTGTCTGGGGCTGGACAGCTGGCCCCCACCCCCACCCTTCCCGGGGTAACCGACTTTGAGATCCGGCCTCAGGGCGCCTAAGGAGGCCCATTGTTGGGGTACCCAGTCACGGCTCTGTTGGGAGGCCGCCAGCGCTCCCGAGTGGGGGGTTGGGAAGAGGGAGGCTTCGCCAAGCCCGGGCTTGCTGGGGCCATTGCCTCAGGGTCTGCCCTGGGCAGGGGCTTGGGGGCAGCAGCGTCGGCGCAGGCCCGGCTGCCCGTTGCCAAGGCGGACCCGACCCGTAGCATCAGGCCGAGTCGGCGTGGGAGCTGTGGGGTGTCCCTGGGCCACGGGGAGGGGCTGCCTGGCAGTGGTCCAGCCAGGAGAGTCCGATTTCCTGTCTGCAGAGAGGTCTCGGCCTGGGAAGCTGGGGAGGGCGCATGGTGGGGCTGGGCGTCTATAAATACCTACAAATATTTCTTGTTCTCGTAGACGTCGTGGAGCTTGAGGACGTGCGGGTGTTCGATCAGCTTCAGGATGGCGATCTCCCGCTCCACCTGGGGGTGCACGGCTGGACGTCAGCAGGGCCACCCCACCCCAGGTCGCGAGCCCCAGCACGCACCCCCCAGCACACCCCTCCCCGCCCCTACCTTCATCAGCACCGACTCGGACAACTTCTCCCGGTTCACGATCTTGATGGCGACCTTCTGGCCCGTGATGCAGTGGACCCCGAGTTTAACCAGCCCTGGGGGGGGCGGGATTACCAGTGGGGCGTGCGTTCCCAGAGCACACTTCCTCCTGTGGCCGCAAAGACCCCCTTGCCAGCCCACACCTCCCTCTCCCCCCTGGCTGATGGTCTGGGGCTGGAATCACCCTCACCTGAGCTCCTGGGCCAGCGGCCTCCCCTGCCAGACGCAGCCTGGTCCCCACTGCCCATTCTGCTCCGACTGCCGTCCACGCCCGCCGCCCGCACAACTGCCTCCCTCACCCCTTCTCTGTCCTGGCGTGCCAGCTTCGGCCCACTCTCCACACTTTTGTCCGTCCCAATCTGCCTCCTTTGAACCCGTCTCACCCATCACTTCCTTAAATTCTCTGCACTTCAGTCTTCTGGAGACTCCGGGCTCCCAATGAGCATCACCCTGCGTTTGTGCCCTTCTGGGACCACCGTCCACCTCCTCTCAGTGCCTGCCCTCTCGGTCTCTTCTCGAGAGAGCAGCGGCTGTGGCTGGGAGCCTGCCACCCGTCTGGGTGAGCCCCGGAGACACAGGAGGCCCCGGCCCTGGGATCCTCCCTCCGACCCTGGAGTCCCGCCCGTGCCCTTCCTCTCCCCTAACTCAGGAATGTGGGTCAGTAGCACCTTCACACTCAGCACTAGGATCTGGGGCTGACCCGACCCCTCCGACCTCAGGCGCGACCCTCAGCTTCGTAGAGACCCTGCTCCACTCCTGGACCCCCAGCGGAGGACGCTGGTGTGCAGTGCCGCCCACACGCACCCCCACCCTGGCAGGGAAGATGCCACAGCCGGTGGCTGTTTAGCGGCGGCTGAGGCTGACCCCCTTCCACAGCCTCTGCCCACAGGAGCAGGGGAGAGGTGCAGACCCCTTACCCCGCGCACCCCGCAGAACGCAAAGCCCTCCGCGGCCTGGGGACAGTGCGGAGGGAGCGGCCGGCAGGCGCACCCCATCCCGGCACCTCGCCCGGCCTGCGGCTGTACTGCAGCAAGGACCTGGCCCCCCACCTGGCCCAGCCGCTGCGGCCGCAGGCCGGCGCCCCCTCTGCACCGTGCCACCCACCCGCTCAGGCTGGAGACCCCAGCCCCTCCTGCCCGGGCCCAGTCGGAGCCCTCTGGCCCCATCCCCGGAACCGGCCGTCTGGCGCCCCAGTCCCTTCTCTGGAGAGGACCCGCGAGTCCAGCGGGGAGCCCCTGCGGCCCCTGTCCCCGCCCCAGGTGTCCCCCGCGCCGCGGCTCACCTGTCTGTCCTTTGCCCAGCGTCTTCTCCAGACGATAGGGGCCCACATACTGGGCGTGCTGGGGTGGGTGTGGGTGCGGGTGCGGGAGGTGGTAGGCGGGAGAGCCCCCACCCCCCTCCTTGGCCCCGGACGACATGGTGCCCTTGGTCCCGGCCCGACTGGCCCCCCGGCCGCCCCCCCTGCGGCCGGCCGCCCCGTCCCTCCGGTGGGGGCCGGCGACTGCTCCGTCCCGGCCCCCCCGGCTGCCCCCCACCTCTCCGGGGGTCCCCAGGGGGCTGGGCTGGGCCCCCCCAGTCGGCGGGCCGCGGAGCTGGGGGAGGGGGGGCTGGCCCGGGGGGGTCAGGCCCCGGGAGTCAGCCTGGCCCGGGGGGGGGCTGCGCGGCCCCCCCTCCCCAGCCCGTCTCCGGCCGGCCCCCCCCTTCCTGCGCCTCCCCCCGCCGGGGGGGTCTGAGGTGCGGGCCGGCGGATGCTGCAGGCCGAGGTCCCCCCCGCCCCCCCACGCGCCCTCTCTCCTCCGCCTCCTCCTCCTCTCCGCCTCCCCCCGCCACCTCGTCCTTTCTCTCCGGCACGCTGACATCACCATCCGGGGACTCCGGGCCCTTCCCCAAAGTTAACCCTTTCGGAGGGGGGCGGGGGGCAGGGGCGGGCCTCGGAGCCCGAGGGATGGCGGGCGGTGGGGACGCGGGCAGGCGAGCGGCGGGGCGGCGGCAGGGTGGGAGGCGCCGCGCACCGGCGCGCAGCCGGCGCGGCACAAAGAGCCCAGTCGGGCGGCGGAGGATGGAGCCGCGGGCGGGCGGGCGGCGCCGAGAGGGATGCGGCTGCGGAGGGAGGAAGGAAGGAGGGACGGGCCGGCAGCGCAGGTGGACGGGAGGCAGCGAGATGGGGACCGGCGCGGGGACCCGCGGCGGATGGGGGAGGACAGACGGCGGCCAGCGCGGGGCAGGCAGCGGAGGGGCCGGGAGAGCCGTGCCCGGAGAGGAGACGAGGAAAAACCGGGCAGAGAGGGAAGATAGACAAGTGAGGCCGGGAGGTGGGGGCAGAGGGACAGGTGGGGGGACCGCGGAGAGGAAGAGGCGGGCGTGGGGGGTGGGGGGAGATAGCGGGAGAGAGCTCAGCTGGGGCAGAACTGGGGGTCCACACGGGTGGGGTGCCAGGCGCTGGCTGGGGAGAGGTGGTGGCAGGTGGGAAGACAGACGGAAGGAGGTTTTGGAGCTGCCAACCCAGGCCTCAGCTCTGCTCCTCAGCCTCCCAAGTCCACCACCCAGGTCTCCTTACCTGCCCCCCATAACCACCCACAGCCCCTGGGGTGTGTTTGCAACTCATCTTCATCCTAATTTCCATTTAGGAGACTGGATGCTCCTAGAGAGAAGCTTCTGGAATGCCCTGCGGTTGCTGTGTATTCTTTCAGGTCTCTGCTGTCTCTGTGCCCACCGTAGAGTCCCCAGCTCTCCTGTGGGCCCCAATGTAGTCAGTCATACGTCCCCACCAAGTGGTCTGTGGACCTGTGTCCAGCCACAGGGTGCCCACGAGCCTCCACGGGATGTCCATGTTATCCGTGTGACCCAGGCCTGCCCTGTATCAGATGTCCAGAAGTGCTGGGCACCCCCACCCATTTAATCTTGGAGTCCCCTATAAATAGTACCCATACATCTCTTGTTTAGGAAGACATCTTTCTTTTTTAAAAAATTATTTATTTAGTCAACAAAAGCTGGGGTGCAGGCCAGAGATGCAGGGGGTGAGAGGATTCACCGGAGACAGAGCCGGGGGCAGAACAGGCGGATCTCCTGAAGTACACTGCTGAGGGGAGCAGCGGGAGAGGCAGGAGAGGTCTGCTGCACCCTGTGGGCAGCTCCCTGGCTGGGGATGGAACTCCTGCTGCAGTGGCTCTGGATAGATAGCTTCATAGCGCGGAGGCTTAACCGCTGCACCCCCAGGGAGGTCCAGGAAGACGTCTTTTCTTCCTTCACCCATGAGCCTTTACTGAATGCCCAGCTGAAGCCAGGCTCCTTCACAAGTGTTGGCAGCCAGCCCTGCCCAGGAGGGGTCCTGTTAAGGGGAGATAATAAACAATGCAAACAGGCCAAATGAGGTGTTAGGTGGTTGTGATGGGGCTAAAGAGGAGAAAGTGGCAGGGAAGGACACAGGACATGTTTCCTGGGTGGGGTGTGATTTTAGATCAAGTGCCAAGGAGACCTCACCAACCAAAGGCCATTGACAGAAAATTATGGCTTGCGTGTGGATAAAATGCAAAGAGCATTCCAGGCTGAGGTCACAATGTGTGCAGAGGCCCTGTGGCAGGAGCGTGGCTAGCCTACTGCAGGACACTGAGGGGGCCAGGGTGGCTGGGCAGCAGTGAGGGTGAGAGGACGCTCCGTGAGAAGGCAGATCCTACAGGGCTCAGTCGCCTGCTGAGCCCATCCCTGGTCCGCGCCTGGTATTCCGAGTTATTTATAGGGTGTGGCTTGACTCACAAGTGTCTCCCTACGGACAGGAAACGACATGATTGGCTTATGTAGAGGTCGTGGCAAAGGCGGTGGCTTTTGCAGGGCACTGGGCAGTTTTCATCTAGGGCACCTTCATATTTTACAATATTCACGTTTCTGTTATATATCCGATTATACGCCAAGTGTACACAGTGACCATGGGACAACAATTATATGCCAAGTGTATACAGTGACCCTGGATAACACTGGTTTGAATTGCGTGGTTCCGGTTGGTTAAGATTTGCTTTTTTTTTTTTTTTTTAAAGATTTATGTATTGTATTTATGCACACAAGAGCTGGGGGGTAGGCCAGCGGTGTGGGGGGTGAGAGGATTCACCAGAGACAGTGGGGAGCAGAACAGGCAGATCTGCTGAAGCACACTGCTGAGGGGAGCAGCAGGAGAGGCAGGAGAGGTCTGTGGCTCCATGTGGAAATCTCCCTGGCTGGGGATCGAACTCCTCGTGCTGCAGGGGCTGCTGACCGCTTCATAGTGCTGAGACTTAACCCCTGCGCCACCAGGGAGGCCCCCCACTTCTGGGTTTTTGGCCACCCCTAACCCTGGCATTGTCCAGGGTGAGCCGCATTTACATATTATGTGGTATAGCATGTAAACATACACATGCACCAGGAATAGACTTGTGCATGGGTGTACACAGTGTGGCAGGCGACTCTTGGACACTGAAGGTGTCACATCTTCGAGGATCTGCATGTGACCTCACTTGGCAAAAGGGACTTTGCAGATGTGGCTAAGGGAACTGGGATGGGCACATGATTCCGGTTGGCCCTCGGAACTGAAAGGTAACCCCAAGGGTCCTTGTGGGACAGGAGTGGGATCCAGAAGCAGAGGTCGCACCAACTGAGCAGCCTGGGCACCTCGGAAGCTGGAGAAATCAGAGGCGGGTCTGCCCTGGTGACTTGGATTTTAGCTCCGACAGACCAAGTTGGGCTTCCAGCCTGCAGAACTGGGAGAGAATAAATCTGCGCTGTGTGAAGCTACCGGGTTTTTGATAATTTGCTAAGGGCAGCAACAGGAGATACAATAAGGCCCCCACCCGCGGGTGCAGAGGTCCTCGGTGCCGCGCACACAAACACACGCACACACGCGCGCTCTGCCATCCCATCCTGGCCCCAAACATCCGCACCCCCGGGCCCAGCCGAGTGCGCCCGAGCTGCGGACCAGCAGGGCGGGGCGGGCCCCCGGGCGGGCGGCCGCGGGGAGGCGACGAAGGGCAACGGGCCGAAGGAGGGTGGGCCTCAAGGCGGCACAGGTGAGCCGGGGGCGCCACCTGGGAGCGGTCCAGGTGCAGGGGGACACCTGAGCGCGGGGAACCGCCTGCCAACAGCGGGCGGGGCGAGGCCACGGGGTGGGCGGGGCCTAACGGGGAGCGGCCGGCGCACCCGACGGGGCGGGGCCTGGGCAGGGGCGGGGCTTGGCGGAGAGGCCTCAGGGCCGGGGCAGGGGCGGAGCCTGAGGCGGCATGGGCGGGGCGAGCGCAGAACCCGAGGCGGGGCGGAGGGGCCCGGATGGTGGTCGTCGGCGGCATCCAGCCGAGGTGGGGCCGGGCCCGGGGGCGGGGCCTCTGCGCGGGGGTGGGACAGTCGAGGGGGCGGGGCCGGAGGGGCGGGGCCGAGGGCGCGAACGCCGGGGCGGAGGCCCCCCGTGGGGCGGGGCGGGCGCGGCGTCCGTCAGGGCGGGAAGGGATTAAGTGCCGGACCAGCGCCCTGAAGCGAGTGGGTTGCGCCGGGAACTTCCGGGAGAGACCTGCGTATTTCCTGGCAAGATGGCGGCGCCCAGTAGAGTCAGGTGCGGGCGACTCTGTCTTTAGTAGCGGCGGTGACTCGAGGCCCTCGGAGGTGAGATCCGTCGCGCTCTGGCTGCCGTCTTCGGAGAGGAGGAGGAGACTTGTCTCAAGGAGGCCCAGGGGAGGGCTCGTCGCTGTGGAGGCCGGGTGGTGGGGTTGCTAAGAGACGGGAACGCAAGTAGCGGAGATGAGGGAGGGGGTTTGCTCGGTTGCTAGGGAGGGTGGGTGGGGTTTGTTGCTAGGGTGGGAGGAGGGGCTTATGACTTTGGGGAGGGTCCTGTTGGTCTCGCGGGTGGGAAGGGGGCTGTCGTTGAGCAGGTGTGGGTAGTGCGGCTCGGGGTCATGGGGGGGCCGCCCGAGGTCGTGGGGAACAGCAGCAGCCGCTTCTCGCAGACCCCCCGGAGCCGGCCCGTCAGGACGCCACAGCCCCCGCAGCGGCGCCGACCTTCCACTCCCGACCGCCCTTCCCTTCTTCACGAACGACCCATGGCGGACCAAGGCTCGGGGGGCAGTCGCCTCCCCCTGGCGCTGCCCGCAGCCTCCCAGGGCTCCTCTTCTGGGGGCGGCGGCTCCTCGACTGGAGGCTCCAACAATCCTCCGCCCCCGCGCAACCTCCAAGGTCTGCTGCAGATGGCCATCACCGCGGGCTCTGAGGAGCCAGAACCCCCTCCGGAACCCATGAGCGAGGAGGTAACTGGGGTGAGGTGTGTGGCGACAGAGGTCCCTTAGGAAGGGGCCTTGGGCAGCTGGAGCTGGGCTTTTCTGGGGCGTGAGTCCAGGTGGGGAGGCATTAGGATGCACTGTGGGGCGGGTTCAGGTAGCCAGAAGGTCACGTCCCTGCATCCAGCTCTGTGCCGGGAGGCAGATCAGCCTCTTGTCACATGAATGGCGAGGACTTTCCAGAGCCCGATGCGCCTGAATTCAGCGTCGTCCAGCTGTGTGACCTTGGGTTGACCACGGCACTGCTCCGGGCTGCAAGTTCATTTACCAGACCATAATGCCAAGTGCCCTTCACAGAGTAGTGTTGGGGTTCCAGCTTAATCAGGGCTCCACATGGTCCCCGCCCACCACTCACGGGTTCTTGGAACAGCGGGCTTTCTGTGCTCAGGGGGCTCAGGCTGCACAGGCTGCTGACCGCGTGACCTTGGCCGAGTCGCACCTTCCAGTGTCACAGGTCAGTCAGTCAGGAGAGGACCCCATCAGCGAAGTTAGGGCAGAGCTTTCGCCAGGCTTGTGCTGAAGGTTAACAGCGATACCTATCCCTCTTTGATGGTACGTTGGTGATGGCGGCAGACGGCACACAGCGCTAGCCCGTTTCTGCCCCCATGTGGCTGGACCTTTACATAAGGAGGGAAACAGGCCCAGAGGAGCGTCCTGCCCAGCCTTACCCAGTGCTGTGCATCAGCGCCTTTGTCCGAGCGCTTCGCTCAGAGATCAGCAAGTGGAAAAAAGACCAGTCACCAGTTGTCCACTGTCTTCTTACGTCGCCTGATAACGTCCGGTGCCTCCCCACCTCCTGGACCTCGAGAGTGACAGTCCAAGTGACACCTTGGGAGGGCGCTGCTGGCATCTGGCGGGCACAGAGTGGCGTTCAGCATCTGCCCGGCTCCCTCTCTCCCCTCCACACGACACCTCGGCTCTCCTGGCCCCCACCCGTGACTTTTCCTGGGCATTTGCCATAGCACCGTTTTGTTTGGGGTACCCTCACCGGAATTGGAGCCCCTCCCAGCAGGAGCTCTGTCTGGCCCTGGCCTGTATTTCTCAGTGTCTAGAAAATAACCCGCACGAGCCATGGATTGAAGGAGCGGTCAGCTGTCAGGGCGGACTGTTGTTTCTGCCAGCTTGACGCCTGAGTGTGTTACTGATGGAGGTCTGCTTCTCCCCCCGCCCCGCCTCACCCCCCAGAGGCGCCAGTGGCTGCAGGAGGCCATGTCGGCCGCCTTCCGAGGCCAGCGGGAGGAGGTGGAGCAGATGAAGAGCTGCCTCCGGGTGCTGGCCCAGCCCCCGCCCCACTCCGCGAACGAGGCCGAGCTGGCCTCCGACCAGCAGGAGCGTGAGGGTGCCCTGGAGCTGCTGGCAGACCTGTGTGAGAACATGGACAACGCTGCAGGTACCCAGCACCCCCGCGCCGGCTCCTCGGGGAGTCGGCCTCCTTCCCGGCCTCCAGCCTCTCCCCGTCCTGCCTGGCTTGGGCTTGGGCCCCGCATGGGACTGTCCTGTCCTTTCTGCTGTGCCCCTAGCCATGAGGAGCCACGGCGGTGCCCTCTCTTGCCCCAAATAGCCACCCGGCCACCTCCCTCCCCATGCTCCTGAATCTGGCCACTGGAGTCCACTGTCATCCCGAGTGTGAGCGAGGGCAGGGAGGGCTCCCCGAGCGGTTGGCTAGAGACGGGAAGTGAGGGCGTGGGTGGCGCCTTCCAGGCAGGAATGGCAGTGCCAAGACCCGAGGCGGGAGGGTGGGGGCGGCCAGTGGGCAGAGCGGCGGGAGGGGCTAGCAGAGGGCACGGTGCCAGTGGGCGGGCGGGCCAGGCAGGCTGGGGCAGGTGCTGTGGACCCCAGAGAAGGCCTGAGGGCAGCAGGAGCTCCCGCTTCCCCTCGGAGGGCGCGCTGCGTGTGCTGGGCTGGGCCGGCCGTCGGCCCCACGGCCTTGGGGACTGATCCTGTGCGGCCCTGCCCCGTGGGCCCGCTCCCCAACGTAATCGCCCCTCACCTGCTCGCCCCACGGCCGACCCCCACTCGGGCCACGGGGCGGGCGGGCGGGAGCGGCCCCGACACGCCTCCCCCTCCCGCGCAGACTTCTGCCAGCTGTCGGGCATGCACCTGCTGGTGGGCCGCTACCTGGAGGCGGGGCCCGCGGGGCTGCGGTGGCGCGCGGCGCAGCTGATCGGCACGTGCAGCCAGAACGTGGCTGCCATCCAGGAGCAGGTGCTGGGCCTCGGCGCCCTGCGCAAGCTGCTGCGGCTGCTGGACCGGGATGCCTGCGACGCGGTGCGCGTCAAGGCCCTCTTCGCCATCTCCTGTGAGTGGTGGGCGCGGGCGGGCATGGGGTCCTGCAGAGCGAGGCCTCCTGGTGCCAGACTGAGCCTCCCGGCCAAGCGACGGGCCTGGGGACGGCAGGCCAGGCGGCCGCACCTGGTATCCTGACCCTCGGTGCAGTGGACAGTGCGGGGGGTGCGCGTGGGCCGGCCCTGTGGACTCTGCTCACATCTTCCTGAGTGTGCCCCGCGGGGCTGCCGCCTCCCGGCCGCTCGGTGTCCCCTGCCTGGTGTCGCGGGAGCCGCTCCCCGCAGCGGGCCGTGCGGTCCCGGCTGGACACCCACGGGCGCCCTGTCGCCCACTGGACGCTGACCGCATCAGTGCAGACCTGCCTGGTGGGGGCTTAGGCGCTCGTGCAGGAACGGGACGGCCCGAACACGCACTGGAGGCATCAGGGCGGCCTGGGCGGGCTGGGCTGGGAGGAGGCCAGGGAGGGTCCGGCAAGAGCAGGGCAGGCATGTCGGAGGAGGTCGCCTTCGGAGTCCTAGGCCTGGGCCGGGGACCACGAGGGCAGGAGGGACTCGGCACACGGAGCGGGGGTAGCAGAGCCTCTCCCGCTCGCGCTCATCGGCTGTCTCGACGGAGAGGCCGCCGAGGCCGTGCTTGGCAAGTGCGGCCTGGGCTGTGCTGCGAGGTGTGAGCGTGGCGGTGAGCCGGTGGTGAGGGCGGCGACGCCGAGAGCACACCGCCGGCCTCCAGCCCTCGCCCCTGCCCCGCAGGCCTGGTCCGGGAGCAGGAGGCCGGGCTGCTGCAGTTCCTCCGCCTGGACGGCTTCTCGGTGCTCATGCGGGCCATGCAGCAGCAGGTGCAGAAGCTCAAGGTCAAGTCGGCCTTCCTGCTCCAGAACCTGCTGGTGGGCCACCCCGAACACAAAGGTGGGGCTGCAGGGGCGGGCGCTGCCCTGGGGGCGGGGGGCACGCTCGGGGGAGCCTGCGCCCGTGACGCCAGCCCTCCGCAGGGACCCTGTGCTCCATGGGTATGGTGCAGCAGCTGGTGGCCTTGGTGCGGACAGAGCACAGCCCCTTCCACGAGCACGTGCTGGGCGCCCTGTGCAGGTGTGCGCTGGGCCCTGGGCGCTGGCCCCTCGGGGCCTCCGCTCCCTCCCTCGGTTGGCCCCCAACACCCGGCGGGCAGACTCCTCGGGGAGGCGGGACAGGGAGAGCAGCCAGGCCGGGCAGCAGCGTCCTGTCCTGTCGCACGTCCCCACGGTCGGGGGCGGGGCAGCGAGGCCCCTGAGCCAGGGAGGTGCGAGGCCACTGTCTGTCCCCCACAGCCTGGTGACAGACTTCCCCCAGGGCGTGCGGGAGTGCCGGGAGCCAGAGCTGGGCCTGGAGGAGCTGCTCCGCCACCGCTGCCAGCTCCTGCAGCAGCACGAGGAGTACCAGGTGGGGCGGGGCTCGCCCTTGGCGGACGCTGCGGTCACTGCTTGTGACGTCTGAGTGGCGGGATGGCCCCACGTGGCCGGGGGGCCTGCGGGCAGCGGCCTCCGTACGGGCGTGGCCGGCTGTGTTGGCAGGGCTGGGCGGGCTGGGGGTTCAGGGGTGAAGAGCTTGTTTAATCACCATGTTACGTAGTGTAATTATTTAACTGTATCGCTTGTTTCGTAAGCGTTTATAGAGGGCCATGTGACAAAGGGTAGATAGCAGCCAGCTCGGTCAGAGAAGCGCCGGCTCCGAAGAGCGCGGTGCTGGCTGGCATGGATGTCCGAGGGCGGGAGACTCACGGGCCAGCGGCAGGGCCGGCGATGACTGGACATGCGCAGACTGTTTAAACGGCTCAGCCGCGCTCACCGGCCCCTCGGGTCTCTTGTCCCCCCGCTGGCCCTCTGCCCAGCCAGTGCTTCGTCCCGTCCCGCTGCCTGTCGGCCACGCCCCTGACCTCGCGTCGTGCGTGGCGCCTGGAGGCGCGCTTCTGGGGGGGTGGCCACACGTGTTTACACACTTACGGCTGTGCGAGCGCACACGGCAGGCACAGGTGCACTGCCTCGCGCTGGTGTGGAGTCTGGGGCCCCAGGGGCGCTCGCAGCCGTGTGGGGTTTGCAGAGTCCTCCCCCAGGTCTGTTGGGGTTCCACGCCCCAGCCCCAGGGCGTGCCCCCGCCCTCTGCCTCCTCCCCTGGCCTCCCCCGGCTTGGCGGGTCTGGGGCTCTGCAGGTGCATCGGTCTTGCGTTCCTGGGTGACTGGGTGACTGGAGGGCACAGTGGACAGTGCCCCGGAAGGCGACGGGTCCCGGTTTGGCCGGCCCCGAGGGGGGATGTGCGTGGGCACCCGAGGGGGACATTCCGCCTTGGAACGGGGCTGGTGGTTAGGCGGCCGCTCACACAACAGCACAGGACAGCAGGATGAGTCTGCCCGCTCTGTCCCGATACCCCAGTCCCTCTCCCGGCTCCTCGGGGGCCTCCCGAGATACTGAGACAGCGCGTGGGGATTCAACTCCTTTGTGCAGACTCAGCTTCTCCCCACCCCTCTGCCCTTCCTCCCTCCCGTCTCGGGGTGCGGCTGCTGGGCCGTAGCTGACCCCTGGCTGTGGCTTCACGGCAGGGACAGCTGGCCACGGGATGGCCGCTTGGTGGGCATCCCAGGTGGGGTGGCCATGCCTGCCAGGCCTCGCCTTCCCACGGCCCCCCAGGTGTGGGTGTGTGCCAGTGGGGTCCAGAGGCGGGCGGAGGCCGGGGTTGGAGGGCCATCGCCTGCTGTCCAGTCGCTGTCCCGTGCGAGCCCCTGTTGTGCCCGCCGCGGGGGTGCTGCGCTGCCTGGGCTGGGCAGCTGCTGCTCGGCGCCCTCTCCTGGCTGTGGCCACCTGTCCTTCCCTAGAGGGCAGGCCCCAGGGGCAGGTCCTAGCAGGGTCAGAGGACCTTGGCCGCGGCCCAGGGAGGGGGCAGGCCCGCTGGGGCCGGCGGCTGCAGCCCGCTCACGCCCCCACCCCTTCCAGGAGGAGCTGGAGTTCTGCGAGAAGCTCTTACAGACCTGTTTCTCCAGCCCGACCGACGACAGCATGGACCGGTGAAACGGGTGGCTCCCCGCCCCCCGCGGGAACCCAGGCCCGTTCCCACCCCAGTCCCCGGGAGCACCCCTTCCACCCGGCCCCCTGGAGGGGCTGGCGCAGCTCAGGCTCCTCGGCCCCACTGCCGCGCTCGCACCCGTGCCCCACCTGCACTGCGCTCCCAGTAAAGGTGCCTCTCCTCCGCGCTGCCCGTTGCCTCCTGGGGAGGGCTCCTGGGGGGGCGGGGCACGGCCCTTTGGCACGGGCGGGACGGGAACAATAAAGTGTTACTGCTCTTCCTGTCCTTGCACCTGTATCTCTTTTCCCCTCACGGCTCCCCTGTGGGGTGCGCCCCTCCCGGCCCCCCTCGCCCCGCGGGGTGTCACATGCCACGCCCTGGCCAGTCAGAGCCCTCTGGTGGGGGGGGCAGGCTGCCACGACGTGGGCCCCGCCTCAGCGCCCCAACGCAGACTGAGGTTGAGTTGAAGGGGCGTCGCCTTCACAGTCCAGCGTCCTGCGCAGACAGGGAAGCCGAGCCCAGAGCGCAGCCAAGGCTCAGCCCCAGCGGACCCCAGGTCTGGTGCCCCCGCCCTGTCGCTGGCCCTCTCCCCGCCGCTGCTCAGCGACACTCCCTGGTCGTCCTCTCCCCTATTCCCAAGCTCGGGAGGAAAGGAAGGGTGGCCCTTCTGCAATTGGGCCAGCTGCCCTGGGGCTGACCCGCGCACCAGGGCCTTGGTGTCGCTGCATTTTGCGTCTGGCCCCCCTCGGGCGGTCCTTCCCGTGGGCGCAGCGGGCAGGGCTCCACGAGGGGTGCTGGGACTGCCGGGGACGCCCCTGCAGCCCCTTGGATTCTTGCAGACTGTGAATGTCTCGGACTCCATTTGGTCGAGGGATCTGGCCACCCCCCCACGCCCCTCGATTCCTGAGCTGCGTGAGGAGCAAGCCAAGTGCCGCGTGGGGCACACAGGGACCTAGCGCAGAGCAGGACAGGCCCTGGGCGGCGCGGCCTCCTGCTGCAGGACAGCGAGGCGGCTGTTTTAAGGCAAGACTTGAGGGAGGAAAGGTGAGGCCACACCCCCAAGGAAACAAACGGGCGTGCTGGGTGTCCAGTAGGAGCTCTTCCCCTGCCCGCTTGTGTCTATGCAGGCAGTTTCTTACCTCCTGCTAATAAAACCGTCGTTTAGAAACGTGAAATAAAAAAATCATCATCCAGTAAATATTCATTCCCCCCAGCACGTTTCCCCACCCCTGGCGCTGGGGAGGGGGGGGGCCGGCGTGTGGCGGGACTGGTTTCCACCAAAGCTGGTGCAAACGCCAGGCCTCTGAGCTTGCTGCGCGCTGACAACTCGGCTCGCAGGTGCGTCCGACTTGGGAGTGGGCGCCCCGGAAGCCCTCGTGCCGGCGGAGCCGGGAACCTGCCACCGGGCTGCCTTCACCCAGCTGGCGTCAGCTCCCAGCAGTAGCGCAGCGGACACAAGGACCGAAACCTCCCGCGCGCTGCAGAGCCCCCGTTGCCGACCCGGGAGCGCGGTGGAAACGGCCCAACAGAAGGCGGGGAGCATTAACCCAGGTGAAGGACGCGTGCGCCCGGCATCGCCAAGCAGGGCGCAAACAGGAAGTGCATTTGGGGGTCAATAAAATGTCCCTGAACTGAAAAAGGTGCGAGGAAAAAGTGGACCCTCGACATGCACTTACTCCTCTGGCCACAGGCCGGGGAGGGGCTACGAAGCTGGGCAACGGCTGGGGCCAGACGGGCCCCTCATGGCGCTGACACAGGCCTAGCGGAGCCTCTCGCTCACACTTCGTGCAGCGGCAGGCGGCGGGGCGCGCACAGCCCGGCCTGCCCGTCGGGGGCCTGGCGCCCCGGTGGGGCGGCGAGGACCCGGGGCCCGGCGCGCGGCCCGGGGCGGGAGGGAAAACGCGAGCTGGGTCGCGCAGGAGCGCGCGCCCGGAGCCGGAGTCGCAGTGTGGTTGGGGAGGCGGCAGGGCCTTGCACAGGGAGCGAGCGGGAGGGGGAAATCCCGGAGCAGGCTTCCCTCTGGGCTCGGAACGGAGCCGCCGAGGAGCGCTCCCGCTGTGCCGTGGCGCCTGCGCACTGAGCGGTTCGGGTTTCTCCGGGGAAGCCGTTGGCGCAGAACCGCGCAAGCGCCTCGGCGGCGGTGGCGTTCCCGGCGGGCGCGGTGGGGAGCGGCAGGCCGCCGCGCACGCGCACGCGCACGCGCACGGAGGGGCCGGGCGCACCGAGACGGCGGCAGGGGCGGGGCCGCCGCGGGGCCCTGCGCTCGGGGGATTGTGGGATAGTGGCGGCCGGAGCCGGGCGCCGAGGCCTGAAGCGGACTGCCCAGCCGACACCCGGCCGGCTTGGCGCAGGGCGCGGCGGAGAGTGTCCTCGGCGTCCGCGGCCGCTGCTCGGCGCCGCGCCTGTCCGGCCAGCGGAGGGGACGCGCTCCGGCCTCGGCTTCTCCGCGGAAACCGGGCGACGTCCCCGCCGAGCGCCTCGCGGCCTCGCCGCCCCCCGCCGCCGGCCCGGGCCCGGGCGCTGCCGCGCGACCCCGCCGCCCCGCCCCACGGACGGGCCCGCGCGGGCCGCAGCCGCCGGCGGCGGGGCGGGGGCGCCCCCATGAGCCCCGAGTGCGACAAGCCGCCGCCCCCCCGCACAGGTGAGCGCGCAGCCGCCCCCTCCCCGCCCCCGGGTCCCTTGGGGGGTCCCCCCCGCTGTCCCGTCCCGTCCCCGTCCCCCGCCTCAGCCTCCGCTCGGTCTCGGCCCCCCGGCCGCCCCCACCCTCTGGGTCTCTTCTCCTCGGCCCCCCAAAGTCTCTCTCCCTGCCCACCCCTTCTTCGCCCCTGCCGGGTGGTCACGCCGCCCTCCTGTCTGCCCCACTTTCTCGCCAGTGGGCACCCCTGCGCCTCTGCCCACTCTCCACCGTCCCCACTGGCCTCTCCCGACTCCTGCTGCCCACCTCGCCCCTCTTTATCGCCCAGCACAGCCCCACTCCTTCTCTCCGGCTCGCGCCCCAGGAGGCCCCTTCCTGGACACCCTCAGGCTTCTCCTGGGGCCCTTCCCCCTGGGCACTGTCCCCTGTCCCCGCGCTGCCAATGCCAACGCCCCACTTCGCAGCCTTTGGCCTGGGATGGGGACCTTCCTGGCTGGCCCTTGGTCCTGGCCTTGCTGGCCGCTTGTGAAGAGGCCCCTCTGAGGGAGGCCTGCTGCGGGCAGGGGCTGGGCCGGCCCCCCAGGGGGCCACAAGGGCCAGGGAGACAGTCACAATTGCTGGCGCGGTGACGGCACTGGTGCCCGGGCGGGACTGGAGAGACTGGCCGGGCGGGAAGGAGGAGCGGGCGCTGACCGATGGAGAGCGGGCAGAAGGGCCTTCCGGGCGGCAGGAGTGGCGTGTGCAGATACGCGAAGGTGGCACCCGGCGCCCCGTCCACCGCAGTGCGGTTGCGGTGGGAGGTTTGGGGTACCTTGGTGGGCTGGTGTCCAGGCTGGCACTTGCCTCGGGCCAGGGTCCTGCCCGCTGCCCCTCTGCACGCCTGCACTGCCCTGCTGAGGTCAGGGACGTCGGCCACGCACCGGCCAGGGTCTTTCTGGAAGGGAAGCTGTGTGGTCAGGCTTGGCACGGCCGGAGTCGCGGAGAGACCGTGGGTGTGGGCGGGGCTGGGCTTGGCGGCTCCCCGTGGCCGGCACTGGGCCACGTGCGGCCACTAGCCGTGGGCAAGGACGTTCTTGTCTGTCACGGGGGAGACGCTGCTGGCATGGGAGTGTGGGGAGGGGGCGCCTCCCCTCCCGGGGCTCGGTCCAGCCTGGTCAGCAGCGCCAGGCTCTGCCCCGCGCGGGTGTTCTGGTCGGCGCGCCGGCTCACTCTCCCGAGGGTGCTGGGTGCCAGGTGGCTGTGCGCTTGGGTCTGCCTCTGCCTGTCGGCGCTCGCCGCCGCTGTCTGCCCTTCTGCCCGGAGGACCTGCTGGGCCCCGGCGCCTGTGGCAGGTTTCCGCCAGGATCCTGCCGCTGCCTACTCCTCGGGCTCCGGTTCTCACTACTCCGCAGGTCCTCTCTGCCGGCCTCGTCCCGGGCCCTGGGAAGGCAGCGGCCTGAGGGCAGACCGGGCCCGGAGCCCCCGGGGCAGTCCAGGGCTGATGGCGGAGCTGCGGGAGCAGGGAGCAGGCCGCCGGGGCAGTCAGGGGGGCTTCCTGGAGGAAGTGCTGTCTGCACCGAAGCCTGAAGGACCCAGGGAGCCCGTCAGGCCGGGGGCAGGAGCGAGCGCAGGGGCAGGGCGGGCAGCCGTGAGGCAGCCGTGGCGGCGTGTCGCGGCCATGCGGGCGGCGGCGGGAGATGAGGTGAGGGAAGCGGGGCGCCTGGCGGCACCACCTCCATGGCCCAGCGGCGCCCAGCGCGGGGGTGGGGGTGGGGGACACGCCCTCCGTGGGGCCCGGGCAGCCTCTGGCCGCGTGGATCCTCGGGTGGCCTTGGGGTGCTAGGCCCGGGCCGGCTCGGACAGGGACCCAAGGGGCCTTCCTGGGGGCGTCTGCACTCCGCCCCGTGAGCCAAGGGCCGTTTCTGGGTGGCGGCTGCTCCGGGCCGGTCCTGCAGTGTGAGTCTGAGCCCCTCGGGGAGTCCTGGGCCAGGTCCTCTCAGCTGCTCCTGGTCACCCCGCCCCCCAGGCTGGGACCCTGCGGCCAGGTTCCGACGGGGACGGGGAGGGGGAGGTGCCGGGGGTCTGTTCCCTGCCGGGGACCCCCGACCTTCCTGAGCGCGGGGAGGCCCCAGCTGGCCCTCGGGGCCTTGGCCAGGGCCTCGTCTTCCCTGCCCCAGCGGGACTCGCCGGCCTTGCCCACCTGGGCCCGCGGCCTCAGATGGCTGCGGTGGTCAGCCGGCGGGTGCGGGCCTCCCCGACACCGGCGTCTCCCAGAAGCCTCTGCGCCCTCGGCCCCCACTTCCTGGTGCTCCTGCCGGCGGGCAAGGCGGCCCCTGAGCACCAGCCCCGGCGCCCGGCAGGCGCCCTCCGAGCTGCGGCGCGGCTGCGGGTGGCTGGGAGCCCGAGACGATGGTGCAGAGCCGGCCCGGGGAGGTAGTGCTCGCTCGCCGGCTTCCTCTCCGCTCGCGCCCCCTCCCGCCTGCAGTCTGGCCGGGTCTGCAGGCCTCGGAGTCGCTTCCGTTTTCTTGAAGTCTGCCGCACGCAGCGGGTGGGGCGGCGGGGCTGGCTCCTGGGCCGGGGCGGCGGGGCAGCCCCTCGGAAGCGGCGCTGGAGGCCGAGTGCCCTGCTGGGCCCGCCACGGTGAGAGCCAGACCCTGCTCCTGCGGTGCCAGGCTCGGGGGTCCGCCAGGCGGGACGGTGGACAGGGCTGGAGGCCGGGGCGGGGGCGGGCAGCGCGCTTCCTGCAGCGCCCGGCGTCTGGGGCTCCGTGCGCCAGGGGTGCCTGCTGTGCCGGCTGCGCAGTCTCCCCAGCCTCGGCTTGCCTTTGGGGGGGTCCCCGTCCCCGCACCCCCCGGTCGGCGCTGCCCCCCCCCACGTTCTCCAGAAGGCCAGCCTCAGGAGGGAAGTCGGCTGGCCCGCCGCGGGGCAGAGGCCTGCCCAGGTGCCTGCGTGGGCGGGCGGGAGGCGAGGGTTTCCGTGGCGGGCGGGCTCCTGCCTCCCAGGCAGACGGCCGGAAGCGGGCCGGGCCGGGAGGCCTGCTGGGGGCTGCGCGGCAGGTGGCCCGCGGCCCCCTGGTGGCAGGCGCTGGCGCGGCGCCGGCTGCGCCCCTCACGACGGACTTCTGGCGCGGAGGTGAAGCTGACAGAGGCGAAGCCGCCCGAGCGCTCTGGGGACTTTGAGAGCGCCCCCTCCCGGACAGGCTGCACCGCGCCTCGCCCGCCCTCTGGGCTGTGCCGCCTCCTCGCGCCCCGCAGAGTGGCCCTGGCAGCCGCCGCTCGCCCAGCCTGGGGGCTTTCCGGTCTCCCTGGCCGCCTCGCAGGGGCGCTAGTGGAGGCCGCTGTCCGTCCCGGCCCCCGGCTCAGGTGCCAGCCCCCGGCCGGGGTGGTGGGCGTGCGCGGCGGCGCTCATCTCCTGCTGGCGCGCCGGCTGTGGGCCCTCTGCGCCCCACGTCTGGAGCACGCGGCCACTGGGGCACCGCAGGCCAGGGCCTGTCCCACAGCGGAGGGAACTGCGCGGAGGCCGGGCTGGGCAGGAGCCGTCCCTGGGGCGACCCCGAGCCAGGGGGCCGAGGTCACGAGTTTGCTCGGGGCAGGCTGGGGGGACTAGTTCTGCAGGTCACGAGGGGTCATCTGGATGGGGCCGTGCCGGTTTCTCGCGGCCCCAGCGCCCCGGCGGGGAGGATTCGGAGGTGAGAGCCAGGCGGGAGCAGGCGCCCCGAGCCTGCAGTGGGGCCGCCGCCGAGCTCGGCCTCCCTGGGTGGACCCTGCGTTCCTGCGTGGCGGTGGCCGTGTGCGTGTCTGAGGCCTTCGGGGGCGGGGCTGCGGGGTGTGACGATGCCCCCAGACGCTGGGCGGGGCAGGTGAGGGCCGGCGGGGTGGGGGCAGTGCCTGGCTGTGCCGGGGCGGTGAGGGGCGCGGGCACTGGGGCCCGGGGCCTTGGGGGGAGCTGGGCGCTGGCGTCCCCTCGGGAAAGCGGCCTGTGTGCTGTGGGGGAGGCCCGCCGCCCTGGCCAGGGGCTCGGTGCCCACCCCGGCTCCCGCCGCCCTCGGCCCGTGGGCGCAGCGGCCGCTCCCCAGCCCCCTCGGAGGCGCTCCAGAGCCCGGCTCTCCCTCCCTCCCCGTCCGGGGTGCTGCACTGAGAGGGCCTGGGTGTGTCTGCTTGTGTGTACGCGGCGCCCGGCAACGGCCGCAGTGGAGCCACTTCCCCTGCCCGCCCCGCCCGCTGCCAGCTGCACGTGGAGGGCGCCGGGCGCCTGCTGCCGCGGCTGCGTGGGCGGGAGCCGGGCGGCGGGCCGGTGGGGGCGCTGTGCTGCCCCTGGACCCGAGGGCCGCCCTCGCAGGCGGCAGGAGGTGCAGGGGCGCGGCGCGGCTGACAGCCCCCCCCGCAGGGCGCCATGTTCTGGAAGTTCGACCTGCACACGAGCTCGCACCTGGACACGCTGCTGGAGCGGGAGGACCTGAGCCTGCCCGAGCTGCTGGACGAGGACGACGTGCTGCAGGAGTGCAAGGTCGTCAACCGCAAGCTGCTGGACTTCCTGCTGCAGCCGCCGCACCTGCAGGCCATGGTGGCCTGGGTCACACAGGAGCCGCCGGCCGGCGGCGAGGAGCGGCTGCGCTACCGGTGAGGCCGCGCATGGCCAGTGCCCGCAGCCGGGAGAGCGCCTGGCCGGGGCGGGCGGCGCCCGCGCGAGCTGGCCCTGACGGCCCGCCCCGCCCAGGTACCCCAGCGTGGCCTGTGAGATCCTCACCGCCGACGTGCCGCAGATCAACGACGCGCTGGGCGCGGACGAGTCCCTCCTGAACCGGCTCTACGGCTTCCTGCAGAGCAGCGGCAGCCTCAACCCGCTGCTGGCCAGCTTCTTCAGCAAGGTCATGGGCGTCCTCATCAGCCGCAAGACGGACCAGGTGTCTGGCGCCCGGGGCGGGCGGGCGGGCGGCCGGTGGGGGGGGCTGCTCGCTGACGCCCGTGTCCCCAGCTGCTGTCCTTCCTGCGGAAGAAGGACGACTTCGTGGCGCTGCTGCTGCGGCACCTCGGCACCTCGGCCATCATGGACCTGCTGCTGCGCCTGCTGACCTGCGTGGAGCGGCCGCAGCTGAGGCAGGACGTGGTCAACGTGAGCGGGGCGGGGCCGGGGCGGGGCGGGGGGGGCCGGGCGGGGCCGCGCTGAGCCGCCTCCCCCGCAGTGGCTCAACGAGGAGAAGATCGTGCAGCGGCTCGTGGAGCAGATCCACCCGTCCAAAGACGACCATGTGAGTGGCCCGCCCTCCCCGCCCTGCCCGGCCCCCAGCCCTGCGCGCCCTCAAGCTCGGAAGCACAGTGGCCTTGCACACCTGCGCTTGACCGTGAGCTGGGGGTGTGGCTGTCGTTCCGCGAGGCCGGGGCTGGTGCCCTCGCACCCCCGCCCTGCCCGTGCTGGCTCTGGCCGGCGCCCTCGTCTCCGGTGCCTGGACTTACCCCCACCCCCATGCGGCCCCACGTCCCGGGGCCCAGCGCCCAGCGCCCAGCGCCCAGCGCCCAGCGCCCAGCTCTGGCCTGTGGCCCAGAGGCAGCACGCCCTGCCTGCCCAGGGGCTCCGTGGCTGACCCGCCTTGGCCGCAGGAGGACCGGAGGCCTGTCGTCTCCACCCTGTTGATGTCAGGGCCTCTCCCTCTTTGAAAGGAGACCCCGGCCCGCGCGCTGTCACTCTGTCCCGCCTCCCCTGCACCCCTTCCGCCTCTGGATTCGCTGCTCCCGCCTGTCCGTGGCCCGACTGGCCTCCGCCCAGCTCCGAGGGCGCTGCCACTGAGGGCGGCCTGTGGCGGGCGCCAGTCGGGCACCTGCGTGGGTGGCCGGCGGCTGGCCAGGCGGCTGCGTGGGCTCTCCCTGCCTGGGGAACCTCGAGGTGCCTTGTGCGCCCTCCCCACCACCCCCTCACCCCTTCTCCACCCCCAGCAACATTCCAACGCATCCCAGTCCCTGTGCGACATCATCCGCCTGAGCCGTGAGCAGATGATCCAGGGCCAGGACAGCCCGGAGCCCGACCAGCTGCTGGCCACCCTGGAGAAGTGGGTTTGCGGGGCAGCGCCCCGCCCCGTCGCCCTGACCCCCGCCCCGGCCCCGCCCGCACCCTGACCGCTGTGCCCGCCCGCAGGCAGGAGACTGTCGCGCAGCTGCTGAGCAACATGCTGGAGGGCGAGCGGCGCCAGCCGGTCATCGTGAGCGGCGTGCAGGTGCTGCTGACCCTGCTGGAGCCCCGGAGGCCCAGGTGCGACTGCGGCCCGTGAGCGGGGGAGGCGTGTCTCTGCCGCGGGGGCCCGCGCTTCTTGCCCCTCGGCCCGGCCGGCCCTGCTCACTCCGCGGGGCTTCTGCCTGTGCCACCTTGCTCAGCGCTGCCCGCCCGGCCCGGCGCCGTGGGCTCACCCGCCCTGTCCCGCCGCAGGCCCGAGTCTGTGACCGTGAACAACTTCTTCAGCAGCGTGGACGGGCAGCTGGAGCTGCTGGCCCAGGCCACCCTGGACAGCGCTGTGTCCAGCCCGGGCGCCCTGCACGCCCTGCGGCCACGGCTCAGCCACTTCCACCGGCTGCTCCTGGAGCCGCCCGAGGTGGGTGTCCGGGCGGGTGGCGGGGTGGGGGCCGGCGGCCCTGGGCAGGACCCAGCGCCCCTGTTTTGCAGCTGGAGCCCCTGCACACTACGTGGGGCAGCTTGGCCCCGCCCCTGGGCAACATGCGGCTGCACGTGGTCCGGCTGCTGGCCAGCGCCCTGAGCGCCAACGACGCGGCCCTGACGCAGGAGCTCCTGGCACTGGACGTGCCCAACACCTTGCTGGTGCGCGGTGGGGAGGGGCCCAGGCTGGGGGCGGGCCGGGGCCAGGGGTGGGGCTGGGGGCGGGGCTGGTCGGGGGCGGGGGGTGGGGTGGGGCCGGGCGGGGGCGGGGCCGGGCCCGCCCCGTGTCAGCCTGCGCATCCCCCAGGATCTCTTCTTCCACTACGTGTTCAACAACTTCTTGCATGCCCAAGTGGAGGTGTGCGTGAGCGCCATGCTGAGCTCCGGGCCCCCTCCCGACAGCAGCCCGGAGACGCCAGCCCCGAATCCCGTGATAAAGCATGTGAGCTTGTGCGCGCGCAGCGGGGTCCGGAGGGGATGGGGCGGGGTCGCGGGCCAGGGAGGGCCCTCTGGGGCGAGGGCGGCCCTCCAAGGGCGCTTCTGGAGGAGCCGGCCGGAGTGCCGTCGTGGGCGGCGGGCTCAGCTGTCCAGGCGATGCGTGCGGAGGAGTCCTCTGGGCGGAGGGGCGCTGGGGCTCCGGGGGGCTCCGGGGGGCCCCGGGCGCGCCCAGCCGCTGAGAGCCCGCCGCCCGCAGCTGCTGCAGCACTGCCGCCTGGTGGAGCGCATCCTGACGTCCTGGGAGGAGAACGACCGCGTGCAGTGAGCACCCCTCCGGCGGGGGCGGGGCGGGCTGTGGCGGGCGTGCGCTCAGCCTCTGCCCCGTAGGTCCGGCGGGGGCCCGCGGAAGGGCTACATGGGCCACCTGACGCGCGTGGCCAACGCCCTGGTGCAGAACGCCGAGAGGGGGCCCAACGCTGAGCAGCTGGGCCAGCTGCTGAAGGGTGAGCTGGGCCCCGGGCAGGCGGCGGGCACGCGGGGGGTGCGGGTGCTGATGCCAGCCCGTCTCCTGTGGCAGAACTGCCCCCCGAGCAGCAGGAGCAGTGGGAGGCCTTCGTGTCGGGACCCCTGGCCGAGACCAACAAGAAGAACATGGTGGACCTGGTAAGGGGCGCCCCTGCCGCCGCGACCCCACCCCCGCCCCGCCCCACCCTCCCTGACTCCACCCCCACCCCGCCCCTGCCCCGCCCTGACGCCGCCCGTCGCCAGGTGAACACGCACCACCTGCACTCCTCCAGCGACGACGAGGACGACCGGCTCAAGGAGTTCAGCTTCCCCGAGGAGGCCGTGCTGCAGCAGGTGGGTGCTGGCCGTGGGGCCTGCCCCCGCCCGCCGCCCGCCTGCCCTGACCACTGCCCCCGTAGGCCTTCATGGACTTCCAGATGCAGCGCATGACCTCGGCTTTCATCGACCATTTCGGCTTCAACGACGAGGAGTTCGGAGAGCAGGAGGAGAGCGTGAAGTGAGTGTCCGGCCCGGTCCTCTGCCTGCTGCCACCCTGGGCCCCCCACCCCGGGCTGCCCTCCTGGCAGAGCTGGGTGCGGAGCGCGGCCCGCCCGGCCTTGGAGGTGGGGCACGCGGCCTGGCATGGCACCCACCCAGCTGCGCGTCGCTGCACTGCCCAGCCAGACGCCGCCCGTCAGCAGGGGGCGGTGCAGAGCCGGCCCTCCTGGTGGACGGTCGGCCAGGCCTGCCGTCGCCCGCCCAGCGGCTGCAGCGTGGAGGCCGGAGCGCCCTTGGGGGCCCTGGCCTGGGCACCGCAGACCGCTTGGCCAGCGGCCGCCCTGCAGAGTGAACTGACCAGCTCTGTCAGGGTGAAAGCTGCAGCGGGTGAAACCCAGAGGCGCGAGGAGGTCTGCACGGAGCGGTGAGGGGGCTGGACCACAGGCCCAGGGGTCCACCCCAGGCCAGTGGAGGGTGTGCTGGCTGCTGGCGGGCTGGCTGGCATGCTCTGGGGCTCTTGCTTGCGGGGACCCCGTCTGAGGCGGGCTCTCTTGCCCTGGAGACGGGCGTGAGCGGGAGGCATCCCTGGCCGTCAAGGACTTCGGTGCTCTCCCGAGCTGGGCGGGAGTGGGTGCTGCGGCGGGGTGGGCGCAGGCCCTCTGGCGGCTTGGGTTGGGACCTCGGCTCGTGGGCCGCCCGGCCTGCCTGGGCCACCTCTGCGCGCTCCGCGGGGGGTGGGGCAGGCGGCCCAGCCAGGGCCTGGCCTGCGTCCCTGCGCCGTCATTGGCCGGACCCCTGGTTCAGATCCCTGGCCCGGACGGCTGTGGGGCGCGGCGGGGCGGTGCACCCCAGCTGGCCACGCAGTGTCGAGGCGGCCTCTGCCCGGGAGGTGCCAGGGCCGTGCGCCGGCCCGCCCTTCGTGCTTCGAGTCCCCAGTGACCCTGAGGCCGAGGGCGAGTCCCCGCCTGCAGCTGTGCCCTGGGGCGTCTGATCCAGGCCGAGGCCGGCCGGGCGTGAAGTGGGGGAGGCTCTGCGACTTCTGGTTGTGCTGGGCCATGGCAGGGATGGGTCGAAGACAGGGACCTCCCCTCTGAGTCCTGGTCAGGAGAGGAAAAAGGCGCGACCTGGCCCCGCGCAGCGACCTGGCCCCGCGCAGCGACCTGGCCTGGCGCAGGAGGCCCTGTGCCGCCCAGGATGCTCAGGACGCGGGGGCTGCCTGGCACGGCCCCCGGGGTGCAGTGCAAAGCCAGGCCCAGCTGGAACCGCAGGGGTGGGGACTGCATCCGGGGCGTGAGGGTGGCGGTCGGGGAGGAGCCCTGAAAGTGAGCGGGCGCCCGCGCCCAGATATGCAGAGTTCCGGCGCCGGAGGCCCGGCCTGCCGAAGCCTGCGGGAGCGCCTCCCGCCGCGAGGCAGAGGGCAGCGGCAGGCCGCGGGGCTGGGCGCCGCGGGGCTGGATGAGCGCGGCGGGGCGCTCGGCGGCGGCCCCGGGGCGGCCTGGGCGCTGGCAGCGAGGCAGCGGCAGGCAGGCACCCTCAGCCGCATCTTCCCTCGCAGCGCGCCCTTCGACAAGACGGCCAACATCACCTTCTCGCTCAACGCCGACGACGAGAACGTGAGTGCGGCGCGCCGGCCCCGCCCCGCCCTCGCCCCGCCCTCGCCCCGCCCACTGCTGCCCAGCCCATGCCCCGCCCCAC
>PVIJ01014242.1:0-41666 GCA_004024925.1 Scalopus aquaticus | reverse complement strand
CTTTGGAGAAGTGCCTTTTGAGCTCTTCTGCCCATTTTTTGACTGGGTTGTTGGCTTTGTTTTTGTTGAGTTGTGTGAGTTCCTTGTAAATTTTTGTTATTAGTCCTTTATCAGATGTATTGTGTGCAAAAATCTTTTCCCAGTTGGTAGGGTGTCTGTTAGTTTTGGTTAATGTCTCTTTTGCTGTACAGAAGCTTATAAAAAGACAAAATTAACAAGCAACTATAAATCAGAGACATTCTGCAAGGGAAGAGGAGGGAGAGGGATCAAAACTGGGGAGGGAAGAGCACAAGCAACTACTGTGATGGTGCACCAGTGAATTGGTGGTGGGAATTTTATGGGGACTACACCTGAGAGGAGAAAGCAAATAGTGTACAATAATGAAGAATGATGTAAAATATATGTAAGTAAATAAATTTAAATTTTAAAAAATATATTGAATGGTTTCACTTATAACAGGAATATAGAAAAATCAAATAAGAAAGAGATATTCAACAAGGGAGGGGGAGGGAAAGGGCTCAGAAGGGGGGGAGAAAAGAGTACAGGGGACTATGGTGATGGCTCATGGGTGAATCGGTGGTGGGTGATCTATGGGAAATACACAATAATGTAAAAATATGAATAAAAATTTTTAAAAATGATTAAAAATTTTTTAAATATATCACCATTGATTCATAGAAAAAAATAAAAGGTTTAAATAGTTCACACAGCAGGACAGGAAGTGGGTCAATGTGAGATGGAGATCTGAGACTATTCTGTTGTCTGTTCTGATGACATCAGTGAGTAATGCTTCAGTGAACTGCAAATGACATTAATTTTTATGTATTGGTTTGTTTATGCTACAGTCTTCATATCTGCTTGTCAGCACATGGGAACACTCTGATGATGTTTAATCTTTCATAGCTGAAGTAATCATTAGGTTTAAGATTCATTTTATAGAACTGATGAAAAGTCCAGTTTAAAAGGAGGGCTTTTGTTTCATCTTTATAAGTTGGTTAGGATCCTCCTACCCCCAAATATCTCTCTCCCCCTCTCTCTTTCCCCATATATGTATTGCATTTATATATATTATATAAATATAAATATAAATAAAATATATAAATATATATTATGTAAATGCAATACATATAAATACAATATATAAAATGCAATCTATATATTGCATTTAATGTAATTTACTATATATATTTAATTTACTATATATATTATAGATTGCATTTGTCATACTATATGTTAATCAGATTAAGTGATAACTGTCATAAATACTTCATTGAAAATTTTCTCTTTTTTTTGGTTGAAATTGCCATGCAAAAAATAATTCATGATCTTTATAAAATATCTTGTTTCCCAGTTTTCACTGTGTTTTGCTTCTTTTTATTTATTTATTTTTTTTCCTCTTTAGAGTGCTGATGAAACCACAATGGCGTGATTTGCTTCCATGCAAGCTGGGAATTTGGTTTTGCCTCACACTAAAAGCATTGCCTCATCTACTCCAGGTAAAATGTACCTCTTTCATATAATATTAGATCTTTCATTTTAATTATTCATGAAATAACTTATGCCTGTGTCTGCTCTCTGAATGCTGATATACAGTGGGTACTTCATAATACTGATCGAACTGAATAATGTTTTCATAAATGTAAACATAATTTAGAATAATTCTAAAATTGTTTAGGTATCTGTCCCATAACTATCTTTTATATTGCTTTTAGAACATGTTTCAATCCACAATAGAGGAAAAATGAAAAAAATGCTATCTCTCTAGGACAAATATAAAAGCAAAAAAATCAAATCCACTGTTATTATTTAAAGCATATCTAATAAAAAAGAAAATATGCAAAGTTGTCACCCATTATCTCAATAGCATTTAAGTACATAATGGAAAAAAAATAAAGCATCTGTACAATTATGCAAAAATGTATATTACTCTTCATTTTATTTACAGCTTTAAAGGTATGAGGATATTTTGTCTTATACTGATAATCAGAGTTTCTCTTGCTAGTTAGTTTTGACCCAATAATAAAATATGGGTACATACTATATTTATATGGCAATTTCTAATTTTTAAATTAGCATATCAAGCAAAGCATATTTTAGTATATTGCTTTGCTACTTTAATTATTGCATCTGGCTTGAGAGTTTTCCCAAACACAGAAACAATCTATCAAAGTACATTTAATAGTTTTAGTTTAAAATTTTGAGGTTTATTGAGGTTGTCATTTTGAAGAGGAAATGTTTCATTTCAGAAAATAAATGTTTAGAAAAACTAAGGCTCCAATTAATTTCTAACCAGTTTTTTTCATTTATCAGAGCCATTTTTTCCTAATCATTTAAAGAACAAAATTCTACATTTTATTCTTTTTCCTCTCATAATGAAAATTTCATATATGAAGATAAAATAAACTCAGTCACTAGTGTATTTCTTTCTAGCCTTTAAGAAGTTACTTACCAGTTTTTCTATCCAAACAATTCATCTTAATAGTTATTGCTTACATAATCATTTATTTTATTTAAAGTTAATCAAAAAAAAATGGAAGCATTTTAGAAATTGTAGAAACTTCTAAGTTGTTTGGCATAGTATATTGTTTATTTAAATAAAAGCCACAATCTATATGCTACATATTATTAAGACTTAGTAAGAGAGAGGGACCATATAGAAGATATGACTGAAAAAATACTTTAGGACATAGTCTCTAATGTTATTTTAAGAGTGATTATTTTTTGCCAGCTTTAGAAACTGTGGAAAGGCAAACCAGAGTGATTTACCAGAATATAACCAATATGTTAAGATAACTTAGGTATACATATTGTTACTTTAAATTATCTGCTTGCAGTATGATAGCATATTGTTTTGCTTCATATACATTTTTGGGAAATATGAAAATAAGGAATTCTATAAGAACTGTTTAGTCCCTTTAGAAACTGCATTTTTGAACCATTAAATTTTTAAGTCTTTACTTGATGTACCTGTTCTGTCATTTTGAGATAGTAGACATTAAATTTTCAAAGCCCTTGTATATCTAGTTGTCAAATTTTGTTACAGTTACTTCTTCCTGATAAATGTATTCCACGAAGAATAAAATACTTTTCCTTTTTTCCAAAAGCAAATATCAGTATTTCAACTCTGTCTTGTGGACATGAAATTAGTTTTTCTCATGTTTACTTACAAAACAATGAAATATAGTAGAGTGATATAAATCCCAAGAGTGAAAGTATTTTAGGTTAATAAACATATAGCTTGTGAAATGCATCAGCAAAGTAATACTGAGTAGTTGCTCTTAGGATGTTTATTGTCTGCTTTCTTTTGTCCAGTCTGCAGTGACCTTTGTATTCATTCACCGTAAAATTGTATATTATGAATGCATATGCCTTATCTATAATATTGAAGTTTTTATGTGACAATTCTATGAGATCTTAAATATTTATAAATAGTAGAAGAAATCCTACCTAAAGTAATTGGATTGGCAATTGATAAAGTGGTCAAAAAAGAACCTTACTAGAGCACTAAATATAAAAAGTGATAACACCTTAAATGTTTTAACTTGTACTTTACATTTATTCACAACTTTTTGGTGTAGAGCTATTGTTTTATTTATAAATAGAAATCCTTTTCTTTGGTCTCCTTGGTGACCTAGTGGTTAAGACTCAGTGCTATCACCTCTGTGGTCTGAGTTCGATCCCCTGACCAGGGAGCCAACCCACATGGCACAGCAGACCTCTCCTGTCTCGTCTGCTGCTCCCCTTAGCAGTGTATTTCAGTAAATCTGCCTGGTCTCTTCCCCACCCTGTCTCTGGTGAATCCCCTCACCCCAGCACCTCTGGCCTATACCCTAGTTCTTCTTTGCAAAAATAATTAAAAATTTTTAAAAAATCATCTTCTTCCATAAGCCATCCCTATAATCTTGGTACCTTTAAGGACAAATTTCCATAAGGTTTCTTGAAAGAAGAGTTAAACTGTATACTTAAACAGTGTAATTGCATAATCCATAGAGATTTTATGATTTCTCCCAATCATTTGTAATTGACTTACTTACATCAATTAACAACATTTTAAGCAACTCAAGTATTGAGCTTTCCCAATCATCCATTTGGTTTTCATAAAAACAACTTTCACTTTCTATTCACATTTCATGTTTTTAGTGTAATGTTTAATTGAATCATGTAATTGCAGTAGTAGCAGGTATCACTGACACAAACAGGTTTTAAGAACTAATACAACCAACTTATACAAACATCCAGTAAGTTATTTAAGCAGATATCAATTAAGAGAGTTTTACCTTTATTTGTGAATCTCTTGAACTTCAATAAAAGTTCATTAAAACTGAGCTGCAAATATCTGTATCATATATAGCTAGTGGGTAAGAACGAAGTTCCAAAAAATGAGAGATTCATAGACTTCCAGCAAATGCCCTTCACAATAGCAAAATCTGTAACCAAATCTTGTCCTTGACCTATCAACAACTCTTCATCTCCAACTCCTTCTATTCTTCTTCTAAATACCCTTTCCTTTATTATATACAGAATGTTTATCCAATAGGATTTGCAAAAAAAGTAGCAGTTCTGGTTCAGCTTTTGTCCCTAAATTTACTATTGATTACTTAACATTTATTTAAGATCTCAAAGCAAACTTCTTATTGCCTGCTTACTTTACCTGAATTCCTTTTTATCCTTCTCCCAAAAAATTACAAATGAGAATAGTTATATCAATATTTGGCATATATTGCTTTATCTGGTTTACTCTATGTTTAGAAAAACGATTTTACCCAGTTCATTAAAAATGTATTATATCTACATCAGAACAAGGCACTCTAAGGGGCATAAATGTACCTCCTAGGATCTTAAAGTTAGGTAGAAGTTGTAACACGTGAATTAAAATAATTGTGTTATGGCATATAAAGGTCACATATATGATATAAAGGACTTTTGTAGATGTTCAGAGAAGTAAAATTGTCTCTATTTAGGAAGACCAAGGAAAACTTATAAGAAAAATCACTTGAATTGAGTCTTGAAAGATGAATAGCTACTTGATGGTGAAGTGCCCGCTTTGTATTAGGTAGTGTACAAAAATAATTCATAGGTACAGTAATTCCTGTACAATCATACTGTGTTAAGGTTGAGAAGGCCTTAGGAAAACTTTGTACAATTGCTTTAAAAAAAATAAAAAGGATATCATATAACATATTACTGTAATATAAGAATACCACAGGTCTCTAGACTGAATATGATCCTTTAGAAAGTTGTACTCTGATTAATGGATAAATTTGATATGATTAATCTATAAAAGAATTTAGACAAAGTTAATTGATAAGACAGCATCATATTTCCTTCTCAGATATCTGTCAAGGTAGGTTTTAATTGTTCAGAGATTTAAAAGTAACAATGAGCAGAAAATGCATACAGTGGTTCCGTAATCAGGCAAAGTACAGGTAAAAAATATATCTGTGCAGCTTTCTTTCCTTTTTGAGAAGGTCCTTATTATCTCTAACCTGGATTTTACTCGTTTCCTTTGCTTTGAGAAAGATATTGGGAGAATTATAAGAATTGCTACATAAGAAAAATGAGGCCAACAACTAAAAACCACTATACTTGATAAATTAAAAAATTTTAATATTGTTAAATTGAAAGCAAACATTTCCCAGATTAAAAAGTATCCTGAGAAAAGATATATATGTGTATGGATATATGTGTATGACATACCAGTATGCCTCCTGTCATTCATGTACCATATATGCAGAAAAGTGAAAAATCAAATGAGAAGCCAAAGTAAAAGAATATGGAGAGTATAAATTGATGAGTAGATAGGTTAGTGTTTGTGTAGAGAGATGAGAAGAGAGTAAAATACATGACTATAGGGCCTCCCTGGTGGCGCAGTGGTTAAGCGCTGGGCTGTGGAGCTGTTGGCAGCACGCTATGCGAGTTCGGCACCCAGCCAGGGAGAATACCACATGGTGCGGCAGACCTCTCCTGCCTCGCCCGCTGCTCCCCTCAGCAGTGTATTTCTGATCTGCCTGTTCTGCTCCCCATTCTGTCTCTGGTGAACCCTCTCACCACCCCACGCCTCTGGCCTGTACCCCAGCTTGTATGTGTAAATAAATAAATCTTTAAAAAAAAATTCATGACTATATGCAAAGAAGCTGGGAAAACTTGAGAAAATGTGTTTAGGTAGCTAAGAATGCAGTGGAATGGTAATTAGAACACATGGGATATGAATTTGAACATACCAAGGAACTTGGACAACACCTCCAGGGGGGTTGAAGTAGAATTTTTTTGGGGTAGAATTTATTTTCAATAGTAAAAGGATAGTTCTAGTGATAAATCTTTTACCATGCTGTTTCTTTGCTCACGGTAGTTTGAAGGGCATACACATTCTTGAAATCTAAACCAATCTCTAGCCTCAAGAAATTTTTCTAACCTTCAAAATGGTCGACTTATCTATTTTTAATTGATCATATATATTAGCCATGAAAGTAGCAAACAGTTGATGAAATGTAATCAATGCTATGTGCATGTATTTTACTTATTTCTTACAACTTTTTTTTTTCTTGGAGCCTTGTCTGTATGGGAGCCTCATGTATTTGGGTCCATAATAATTTAGAATCATTGAGACTAAATCTTAAATATTTAGAATTTAATTGCTTGATAGTTTGTTTATCTTCTGAGAATTCGCCATTCAAGTTTCTCTCTACCCTCTATTTTACATTTCTCAGTAACATAATTTATAAATTATAAGGCATCTTTAGGTGTGCATTGCTAAAGTTGCAAAGTTTTCACATTGTTAATTCCCAGCCTGATCTTATTTTATTACCAAGCTAATCTTATATGAACACAGTTAAGTTTTTATAGGAAATTTCCAACATGAATGTACCTAACTCCATCAAGATTTATCGTTTGCCTAGAGCAGTGACTGAGAAAATAAAGAAATTTTCTCTCTAGACTATGGCTTTTACCTTAAAAAGTAAAAGTTGCCTAAGAGAGTAAAGGGAATATTATACTTTGTAGAACTATCTATAAATGGAAGAATCCTCCGTCTCAAGAAGCTTCTCTTATAGAAGGTACAGTTGTTGACAAGCCTGGAGATCATCTTCCATCACAGTCAAGGCCCTTCCTTTCTGGCCCCCTTTTTCTGCTTGCTGAGACTCTGTCAGAATTCAAATAAACAAAACATTCACAGCTAATTAGCAAAGGAAAATGCTTCTCAAAGGCTAGGAAGAATTTATAGCAAGCTGAGTTGCCTACCGTTCTACACAGGGTTAAACACAGAGTTTCTAAAGGACATAGAAGCTTACTCTTAGTACTCTGATAATTTTTTTTTAAATGCAGCTTTATACACAAACATACTTTATGTAAGGAATGCATAATCAAACTTTTTAAAGGATGGAAAAGATCATCTGAATTTTTATAAGGCTAAAACTCTAATGCTTTAGAAGGAAAACTAATGCTTTAGAAGGAAGCATATAGGAAAATTGAAAGGACCTCACAACATAAGATAAAAATACCATTCCTTCTGTCCTCTGAAATGAGGGCAAAAGATGCAATTACTCGGAGGTCCAAAGGCAGAATATAGAGTTTCATATGTCAATGCTTGATGGAGAAAAGATTTTAAAATGACAGTGTGTTAGGTAGTAAGTAAAGCTGTTAAAGATACATAATCTCATCAATACCATATTTTATGGATGAAAAATAAAGACTCAGATTGATTTGCCCAAACAACTCAACTGAGTTTAATACTAGAAATTAAAGCAAATGTAGATAAATATTAAAATATGAAAGTTAGGAAAGAATAATTTTCCCGATAGCCGGAAAACTAACTGGCTTTATAAAAGTGAGTGAGTAAGCTGTCTAGTGTTAAATTCCCTATGACAGAATTCAAGCTAATTATAACTGTTTTAACTGTTGAGAAGGATTCTTGTATTGAATTGGAGTTGAGTAGATTACTTCTGTGGTCTTTTTTATTTCTTACCCCAAGTGGAAAAACTAAATTTTAGGACTTGAGTCTCCTTGATTACTGATGCTTTAGGCAAAGAAAGGCATAGGTTCTGATTTCCTGTTTTATTTTTAATTACTTCTTATAAATTCAGTACCATTATAATTCTGTATAAAAATTTGGGCTTATTCAAAATATGCAATTTAAAAGTTCTCCTGAATTTTTTTCATTGTTATTGTACATTATATGTAATTATGATATTATAAATAATGAGAAAACAAAAAATGATACAGAGCAGTTGATTTTGTTGATTTTAGAAATGTACTTATGATATTTTCCTGTGTTTAAGGTTACATGTAAACTTCAAACAAAATAGGAGATCTGTGTTGTCAAGCAATCAAAATAATGAAGACTCCTCCATCTTTTTTTGCAGCTACCTCTCAGAGCTCCTCCATGCTCCTTATTCCCACTAGGACAGGTGGTTCTATTTCTCTGCTCGGAGCATTGTAGATCAACTCCCTTCTTTTCTGTTTTTCTTGCATTGTTTAATATTTTGAAGCTCGTATGGAAGAAGTACAATTAAACCAGAACATGACAAACAATGCCAGTTCAAAGTGTTGTTTTATCACCTAAGTGGGCCGTGTGAATAGTGATAGAAAAAAAAATTTATGATATGAATAACCTCCATCTCACAGCTCACTAGCTTTGGGAATATTAGATCTTCAAAGCTTAGCTAAATTATCATCATCTTTATGGAACTTTCTCTGATCGGACCAACTGAAAACTTCCCACTGTATATTTTCTCTACTAACTATAGCTCTTACTATTTGTATTACAATCAAGAGAGACTGATTTTTTTTTAATAATAGACTATGACAAGGTGCAGATCATCCTGAAATTCCAATGGTTTAATATTTTCTTTCTAGTTTATGCCACTTATTTATCACTGGTTGGTAGAAAAATAGGCATTCTGCTCTAACGAGCAATTTAGGAACTCAGAATAATGATGTGTCCACCATCTTCTAGTTGTCCCCATGTGGAACATGTGACTTCCTTGCTTACTATAGCAAGAGTAAAGAGCTGGAGGGTTGCAGTTTTTTGATGCTTTGGTTTGGAATGACACATGATATTTCCATCCGCAGCCCATCCAGAACTAGTCCCATGACCCCACCTAATCTCAAGAGGACAAGGAAATGTGGGGAAACAGATAGAATGTTGGGTGAGCACCACTCTCTCTTCTAATAATTCATTCAACAAATATTTATTGAGTGCTTACTGTGTGCCAGATGCTCGTCTAGGCTCGGGAAATACAAAAGAAAAATCCCTGTTTTCATGTAGTTTATATTCCATCTTTTGGTTAATCTTCATTGTTGTTTTTATATATGCTTTAAGGACAGTGGTTATCATATTTAATCTCTGCTTATCCTAACAAAAGGACAACACCTACAATTGTGGTTCAAAATAAGTATAACTAAATATAACTGATATCTTCTTGTGCAGGAGCTCATACTTATATGTAAAGAATATCCATAACATATAAAGTCTTTAGTCAGTTCTTAATGTAAAATAAGTTCCCTGCTTGAAGTCTATGCAGACAAACTTTGAGTCCCTCAAGAAATTTTGTTATGTTTAAAACTAGCTTCTAGATTAAAAATGTTTATTTATCTTCTGTCCATAGTAGTATAAGCTCCTCACGGGTAGACGCTCATTCTGTTTGGAATAATGTAAACTCCATTGTTTTAATATAGCTTTATGGAGTTAAACTATGTAGTCCAGAGTCCTGATTGATTAATCACATTCACCTATTCATTAAATATTTATTAAGTTTCTATTATGTGCCAGATAGTATCTACTAAGGTGAATAAGAAATTTATATACTCAAAAAATATATAATTTCCTGTGTAGGTAAGATGGAAATTACTTTGGATTAAAAATGAGACTTTTTTCCTATTAACAGTTATCTGCAGTCATATGAATTAGCCCCTCATAAACAATGAAGGAGAGGAGGTTGAAAACAACTATCTTATTCACCCTTTTTTGCATGATTGAACTTCCTTCCCCTCCCCAATAACACATCTTAAAGAATAATCACCCATTCTCTTCTTGAATATTAACTTCAAAGTCAGCTTATTTTATTTTCAGATAAATTTAATTACTGGAAAACTCTTTATCCAAAATAAAAAGTTCTATATCTGGAACCATGTATAGTAATTTACATCATTCTTTCCTGTAATGACTCTAAGACATTCTATGATAGTTTCAGGTTATCCCCAATTTTCTCATCACCAATCCCCTTAAGATACTGTTTCAAGTTGCCTCACCCTTGATTACTTTCCTTTTAAAGTATTCTAGTTTGTCAGTACATTTTGAAGTAGTGGCATGCCAAATTGGATGATTGGAACAATGTAGAGTTTATGGAATACAGTGGAATTATTTGATATTATAGGTTTATTAAAGCAGCGATGCTTCTGAAGTGGGCATATTATAATTCCAAAGTACAAGTAAGAGATGAAAAAAGAAAAATGGGGCCTCCCCGGTGGCGCAGCGGTTAAGCGCTGCGCTGTGGAGCCGTAGGCAGCAGCGATGAGAGTTCGATGCCCCCAGGGAGAATCCCACGTGGCACGACAGACCTCTCCTGCCTCGCCCACTGCTCCCCTCAGCAGTGTATTTCTGATCTGCCTGTTCTGTTCCCCACTCTGTCTCTGGTGAGCCCTCTCGCCGCCCCACGCCTCTGGCCTGTGCCCCAGCTTGTATGTATAAATAAAAAAATAAATCTTAAAAAAAAAAAAGAAAAATGAACATTTAAGTATTGTGCTGAAAAAAAAATGGCACAAAAGGAAGGTAGGATTCTTTTCCTAGAAGAAAAAGTGAGTGAGATTGGGGGATGTATTAAAACTCTTGGAATTAGGATATGTGTATTTTTGGAGCTAATGAGTATTTTTAGAGGTCTTTTTAGTGAAATTCTGTGCTGTAGCAGGAAGAAGAAACAATAGAGAAATATTCAAATTTGGTAGGATCACTAACATAGGTTGCTTTTACCCAGCAAAGGTTTTTTGCATTGTGAAGGTAAGATAAAGAAAACTCATAAGCAAGAAGATACAGGTTTCTGCAGGAGGAGTTTGGTGAGGTATGCAGTAGAAAAACTCGCCCTTATTATGTGTTAGAGAATGGGAAACTGATGAAGTAATTATAAAAATCAGTAACACATATAAGGCTTACCTGTATGCAAGATGTTATTCAGTTTCACATTCATTAATGCATTTAATCTTCACAACAGCTCTATGAGTTAAGTGCTTTTATTATCTCCATTTTATGAATAAGAAAATTTACCCACAGAGAAGTGATTTGCTGGATGCCACACAACTCAGAGCTGAGATCTTAATGCAAGTGGATTGGCTCCAAAATTTTCTCCTTAATAATATTACATCTTACTATATTGAACTCTGATGTTTGATTTCAGCCTAACTTCTTTCACATCTCATAAACAACTTATCTGTGCCCTTCTTTTCTTGCTTGGTGCCACATTTCCTACCCACCTCAAGGAACCAATGCTTTCCTGATGTTTTCATCTCCCTACTATTAAGGACTACTCTCTGGGAAAAAAGCTATTAATCTCATTCTTTCTCACCAAGAAATAGAAGATCTATATGACTTAAAAAAATTAGTATTCTAGGGTTGAGTTTTTTGTTGGGGGTGTGGGGAAGGTTAAGGGTCCATAAAACCTTAACCCAGACCTGTTGAAATGTAAAGTATATGGTCTAGGGGTAGTGGGAAATGAGTGAATTGCGTGCTTGACCTTCTGTGCCCTTCAAGTTATTTTACTGGTTCGGGATGCGTGGGAATCCTTCTAGTAGAAACTTAGTAGGTAGGAACATAAAGTGGGATTGGAAAGAATGAAAAAAGCATACATCTTTATAGTACAGATTTAATAATTTTAGAAATGCCCTATTATTTCCCTAATTCATTATCTGGTAGGAGAGTTCCCTGTATAATTCCAAGAGACATGTAGACTCCAAGAGAAAACTTGGTCATAGATGAAAAGAGTCAATCCATTCTAGAATTACCCCATTTTAGATCATCACATTCATGCTTTTACATATGAGTCAAGGTACAGCCAAGGGTTGATTTTGTTCTTTTATTAAACTCCTTGGGGTGGTCTATAATTTTTCTGCTATAAGAATCTTACAGTCTGGGAATATCACCTTAGAGTTATCTTTGATACCTTTTTTTTTTAATTCCACATCAGTCATTCATCAATCCTTTTCTTTCTCATATATTTCAATCTAGTTAAGTTCACTGAACATTTAGTGCCTGCTTTATGCGAGATTCTGTGCTCTGGTCTTACAAGTAGCCTGTCTCAGATTTTCCATATTTTAGGAGAGAATATTTATTATACAAGCTCTCATAGAAATGTGTTCAAAGATAGAAGCAGTGTAGAGGAGAGAATTATTTTATCAGGGAAGGTCAGAAAGACTTGCAAAAGAGGTAATGCCAGATTACGATTTTTCAAGGATAAATTGGAGTTCATTAGAATAATGGCAGGTGAGCAAAATATTCTAGCCAAAAGCAAAAGCATGCACAGAGACGTGGAAGCACAGCCCATTGCAGTCTGTTGACTACTAATATGGCTATAGAATAGAGGAGGTTTGAGTGAAGGGGAGGTAGAAAATTGCCTATTTTGCTTCTTTCCATTGGCAGGATTTTCATATGCCTACATCAGCAAAACTAATTTTTTTCCATGTCTGTGGTTATTGAAGGCCTAGCCTTTTTAAAAGTAATCTGCTAGTTTTAACCTATGGGCCATACCTTGAGATTTTTATCCATGTGTCTTAACATCTAAATATTAGTGTACAGTATGTGTTCTTAATCCTCAACCCTCCATGATAGGAACTGATCTCTAAGTATGACAGAAGGAAGAGTAACAATTTCATTTGTATCTCCACGGTCATATAGTTTTTATAATTAGATATGCATACAATTTTAAATCTTTTGGTGTTAAGGAACTAATAATGTTAGTTCTTTTTAGTTACAATAATATTATTTACTATACCAAATAATTCAAGTTGGTTCTGTAAATGTGTTTTTCTGCTCTTCGTACAGTAGCACAATACTGAGAAAATTTAAAATGGAAGAAAACAGAAAGATGATACTCCTTGCATTTCTGAGAGTTTACTTAAATTTATACTCAGTCAATTTTTGGCCTTAAATCAGTTCTCTGAGAGAAAAATCATAGAAAAATTTTTACTCAGTTTATTTTGTTTGTCATAAAACTTGAAAACAAACTATTTTTCAAATGAATATATACTGCTTTAAAATGAAGTTATGTGTAAATGAAAGCAAACTTTAATAAGTTTAATAAGTTAACTTGTTTGTAACTTTTTTTTTAAGGATGCTGGGCAGTTTTATGCTAAATATAAAGAAACAAGATTGAAGGAAAAGCAAGATGCATTGACTAGAGCTGAATATGAAACCCTTCAAAGTGAGTCTTAAACATTGTGTTACTGTGTTAACATTATCATGTAAAGCTGATTATTTAAAATTATATTTTCCCTTAAATTTAGCAGTGATTAAATTTTCTATGCTTTCTTCGACGCTTTTTTTTTTTTTAAGATTTGTTTATTTATGCATACAAGCTGGGGTACAGGCCAGAGGTGTGGGGCAGCCAGCGGGTTCACCAGAGACTGAGTGGGGAGCAAAACAGGCAGATCAACGGAAATGCAGGGCTGAGGGGAGCAGAGGGCGAGGCAGGAGAGGTCTGCCACGCCATGTGGGAATCTCCCTGGCTGGGAGTCGAACTCACATCTCCACTGCAGACAGCCCCACAGCGCAGCACTTAGCCACTGCGCCACCAGGGAGGTCCTTTCTTCCACAATTTCTAATTAGAGTTACTAGTACTTAATTATCATGTGTTTAAAATACTATGTCAGTAATTACTAAACCATCTATAGTTCAGTATCAGAGTAGGGATAAAATCAACATGAAGTCATAAAGTTCCTCAAATTTAAGAGGCATCCAAAATCTAAAAGGAACTAAAATACTCCAGTCATTGGAATAATAACTATAATTGTGTTTGATAATTTGGTGCCAAGTCTATCCAACTGATCTCCCAACTTGTAGTATTACATAAAGTAGTAAATGGAAAATCTGAAAAATATCAATGGTTATTGTTTTGAAAGCCTTGTTTCATTTGTATTATTATATAATATGTAAAACCTGACTAAATCATCAGTATGTAGAAATATCCCATAGAACACTAGAGATAGTTCTTGCTACTTTTAGAAAAAGCTGAGCATAATAGTATTTAAAAAGGCATTTCCCCCTACTCTCACCACTATTATTTACCATAGTTTTGGAAATCCTAGCTAAAGCAGTTCTGCAAGAGAACGAAATAAAAGGAATCCAAATTGAAAAAGAAGTAAAACTGTCACTATTTGCAGATGACATGATCATATACATAGAAAACTAAAGACTCCACTAAAAAACAAGAAGTAATAAATCAGTACAATAAGGTAGCAGGACACCAAATCAATATGCAGAAGTCTGTTGTTTTTCTGTATGCAGACACCAAATTAGAAGAGAAAGAAAACAATCCCATTTACAATCACATCAAAAAGAATAAGTACCTAGAAATTAACAAAGAATGTGAAAGATCTATACAATGAAAACTATGATACATTTTTTTTAAAGTATTTTATTTTAGGTTTATTTATTTATACATACAAGCTGGGGTACAGGCCAGAGGCACGGGGCGGCGAGAGGGCCCACCAGAGACAGAGTGGGAAGCAGAACAGGTAGATCAGAAATACACTGTTGAGGGGAGCAGCGGGCGAGGCAGGAGAGGTCTGCCGCACCATGTGGGATTCTCCCCGGCCAGGCGTCGAACTCGCGTCGCCGCTGCCGACAGCTCCAAAGCGCAGCGCTTAACCGCTACGCCACCAGGGAGGCCCTTTTTTAAAGATTTATTTATTTATGCATACAAGGGGGGGTACAGGCCAGAGGCGTGGGGTGGCGAGAGGGTTCACCAGAGACAGAGTGGGAAGCAGAACAGGCAGATTGATGGAAATACACCACTGAGGAGAGCATCAGGTAAGGCAGGAGAGGTCTGCCACGCCATGTGGGAATCTCCCCGGCTGGGCATTGAACTCGCGTTGCCACTGCCAGCAGCTCCACAGCGTAGCGGTTAACCGCTGCGCCTTGTTAAAAGAAGTAAGACACAAAGAAATGGAAAGACATTCCATACTCATGAATTGAAAGAATTAATATTGTTAAAATGGCCGTCTTGCCTGAAGCAATATACAGATTTAATGCAATTGCTATCAAAATTTCAATGTCTTTTTTAAGGAAATAGAGTAAATATTACTGAAATTTATGTGGAACCACAAAAGACCCCAAATAGCCAAAGTAAATGGTTGCAGACTTCAGACGATACTACAAAACAATAAGATATTGGAATAAAATTAGAGCCACAGACCAGCGGAATAGACCTAAGAACCCAAAAATGAATGCATACTCATGGACAGTTAATTTATGACGAAGGAGCCAAGGCTAACAATGGAGGTGGGAAAGTCTTTGCCACAAATGGTACTGGGAAAATTGAACAGCCACATGCAAAAAACCAAATAATTAGACCAATATCTGATGGCATACACAAAAATTAACTCAAAATGGATTAAAGACTTAGATGCAAGACCTAAAACCATAAAATACATAGACGAAAACACAGGCAAAACTCTCTGTGAAATGGACTTCAGCAATGTCTTTGGGGACTCATCTACAATGACAAGGGAAATAAAAGCAAAAATAAATAGGACTATATCAAATTTTAAAACTCTTTACAGCAAAAGAAACTCTTAACACTATATAACATTAATTTGGTTTATCATCTTATGTATAGAATGTAAACTCAATGAATGAAGTTAGGGACTTTGTCTTTTTCACTGTTACCTATCCAGACACCTCAAAGAGTCCCTGGCAATACTAAGTACTTAATAAATACTTGCTCATTGAGTTTATGAATTTGAAATTTCTATTTTTTAAAGACTTCCAGTGGCAGTGTTTTTAGTTCAGACTTTATTACCCTCCAACTGCCTAGATTCCTTATGTACAATTTGGGCTCGGGAAACAATACAATGCAAAGATAATTAACACCCAGTAAATTCATACCTATAAATGCATACACATGCACAGCATACATAGTTTCACTGAACAACTTGTGTGCTTTTAAGTCTATGTAGTAAAAGCTGTTCACTGTAGCCCATATAATAAATAATTTAGCCAAATCAAACTGGAAAAGAGCAACCGAGGCAGCATTAAGCCACACCGTCAATTCACACATTCAATTTATAGAAAAATGTTGATAGCAGTTTCCCATCAGATACTGCAAGTCATAGATGTCTGCCATTATCTTGACGCAGACTGTGGTTTAAGAAGATGGAAAAAACCATAACTAGGAAAGGTTCTGTTTTTAAAGACCCATGTGATTAGATTGAGCCAACTTGGATAATTCATGATACTCTCCCATCATGGTGTTCGACATTTGCAAAATTCTTTTTGTCATATAATGTAAAACATTTGCAGATTCTGGGAATTAGAATATTGCCCTCTTTAAGGGACCATTTTTCTGCCTATACAGTTTTTCAGTTATCTGGGCAACTTTAGGATAGGAACTGTTCCTTTTTATCTCTTTGCCTGCAGCGTTGAATACACTGTCTTAGAATATAGTAAATGTTCAGTAAATGGATGAGTGGATGAATGAGTGAACGAGCAACTGAACATAGAATGTAATGTCATGAATGTTAATGACTATCAGATAAGCACCTATCCTGCATAGAACAAAACTGTTTCTAGGAGGACATCATTAAATTCAAGTTTCAATAATTACAAATCAAATAATATTCTAATCAACTACAAGGAATTTAAAGCAAACTTTTGTTAAGAGCTTGGAGTGATAGGGGATAACATCAAGATAGATTGGTGTATGTGTTGGGGAATTAGGATGTTATATAACAATTATTTAATCTAAGATTGAAACAGAAGCTGATACAGCAGCTGTTGAAATAGTTTTTATTAAATTAGATAAATCAATGAATAAATGTGATTTTATATGACTATCATTTTTAAGTAAAATTGTTACAGAAAAAAATTTAAGCCTTTGAAGACTAGTTAAAAGAAGGAAAAAAATTGCATTTGCAGAAGAAAAGAGGATATATCAGAGTAGCCCAAAATATGCCTGTAGAGACAGTGTGAATATACTACATTTCATTGCTTTCATAGACATGTCTTTTTTTAAGATATAATTTTTATATAACATTATATTAGCTTCTGGTATTCAACATAATGAATACCAGAATATTCTCTGTGTGTTTATTGCATCGTGTGAGTGTTGCAGAATAATCACCATAGTAAGTCTAGTAAACATCCATTACCACACATAATTTTTCTTATCTTGTAGGGGAACATTTAAGTTATGCTCTCTTAAAAACTTGTAAATATACAAGACACTATTTTGGGGAGGGGGGAGAGTATAGAGAATGTAATTGGTAATGAAAATCTGAGTAATACTAGACACCATATTCACCATAGTGTTCAGAGCTCAGTAAGTATTTATAACACACAGCTTTGTTATGAAGTATTTTAACAAACCACTTGTTATAATTTTTTCCTTATTTTTTTATTGTGGTTAACATTGGTTTACAATACTTTATATGATTCAGAGATATAGGCTGTTGCCTCTTTAGATTATGTTACCTCACTGCACCCGCCACCAAGGCACCCTTCATCCACCACCATACTCCATTGTAACTTCTACCTCCTTTTCTCTTCACTCTCCTCCTCCCACTCTGGTATTCTCTATTTTAAAGTCAGGTTTGTAGGGTTTGTTTTTGGTTTGGTGTTGTCTGACTTTTTGTTTTGCTTCTTTATAATCCACATATGAGCAAAACCATCAGTTACTTGTCTTTTTCCTTCTGGCTTACTTTGCTTAGCATATTTCCTTCCTGTTACATGTCACAAATGCCAAGAGCTTATCTTTTTATACATAGCCAAGTAATATTCCATTTTATATATATATACCACATCTTCTTAATCCACCATCTGTTCTTGGGCTTTTATATTGCTTCCATAACTTGGCTGCAGTGAACATAGGAATATGCACACAATAACTTTGAAAACAGGAGTTAGACAAATACAAAACTTCTTTTTGAAGTTTGTAGCCATTTCTCCAAAGTTATTCAAAGATTTTTGTTCTCCCTAAGATTTTCATAGCAATTCTCAAACTGATTTTATTGTTTTTACTGTCTAATAAAAAATAGTGTAAGAAACACAAAATTTTAAATATGTAAATATTTGAAAACTTGTTTACCAGTATGAATATGTAACAGCCCTATAATAATTTTGAAAATTCATCACTAGCATTATCAGCTATTGAAACTTAGAATAGAAAAAGAAAGCATATTGAAAACAATATACTATGTAATAATAAGATTTCTGTCATGTTTTTTATTGCAGTGTTATATTTAGAAATGGTGAGAGTATCAAATTTAAGAATATTAAAGAACTTTCACATTACTATTAATAATATCAGAAACTGTCATGTATTTTTTAATGTAGTCTCTAATGGTTACACGCAAAGAATCTTTTAATTAATTTTGTTAACTTCATTACAGTGTTCTGCATTCTATACTTTAGAATTAATACATAAAGGTCCCAAATCCCCTAGTGTGCATTTCATTTGCCCCTGTCCTTCTTAATTTTAAAGACCATCATTGGAATACTAAGTTCATAATAACATTTCCATCTGCTTAATTGAGTAAATGCATCTCATGCAGATTAGCAATAGCTATTTTATGCTTCCTGTTTTCATGACCTAATTGTTAATCTGCCCTCAAGTCTATCTGCTTTACTGCTGAGATTGTGCAGTATCCTTTGAGGGCTACCCTAGAACTACTTTGAGTAGGGTATGGTATTAAAATGATATTTTCTATGAGGGAATATGAAAAGGGTAGTCTCTTAAAAACAAATATTCTCTGGGAAATTTTAATTCAAGAGATGTGTTGTACTTATTTGGAAAATTTTTATACTTGTTTGTTTATAATAAACTTCTAATCAGTCTTAGAGTTTAAGTGAGTTGTATGTTTGTGAGACTTTTTCCATGTTAATGTTATTTTTATATGTACCCTAATTATGTGAATTTTATTCTGTCAGTAGATGTTAATTAAAATACTTATAATGAAACAGCCCATATCATGAATGTGAAAAAATGTTTGACTTATTTTAAAAATGATTGTAAAGATTAAAATTTGAATAAACTAAAGGAAGAGAGGAAAGATAGAAGTGAAACTTAGTACTTCCCTTATCGTCTTCTCTGTATTTCTTATGATGTCAAAGAAAAAACAAATCAAAACATTGCTATCAAATACTTTTTTATCTGAAGAAATAATAGTTCCATTACATTACTTAGAAATAATTTTTGTTTATTGATCCGTTTGCATGACCCACTAATGAACCTCAGTGGGACCCCAAGAGGTCAGTGAGAAGGTGGGGGACAGAACACAACTTTTAGAGTGGCAGAATGGGAAAACATTCACCTTCCTTAAAGTAAAGGAAGACTGGTTTTCTAAAAAGCTTATGTTTGTGAGGAAAGAGATGCTAATGCTGATTTGTAAGTTGCCAGGGGTTGGAGGGAAGAAGATAAAGGATATAGGCCATATATAAGTAGAACATTTTTCCTATAATATAATTTGGGATGCTCATGAATTGGGGAATACTCTCTTGACATAATTTATGAAAAGGTATATAACCAATCTCCAGTACATTTAACAACATGACCAAATAGAAACTCTAGACCTTAACTTAGAAACCTGTTATTTAATAAAACCAAGTAGAAACCATCCCTAACCCCAAAAGTTTATCTATAGACAAAGAATATCTAAAGAATAGTATTTTATCCCACATAGTTTTCTCTATTAACAATGTAATTTGATTTTTTTTGTTGTTTACTCAGGATTTATTGCATCACATACCTCCATTCAATAGGAAAAATAAATGCAGTCATTTTGGGTTGTTTGTGTGTATATATTTACATTTTTGGTTTTTTGTTGTTGCTTGGGTCTTTTTGGTTTTTTAGGTCTTTAGGGATCTGCTTGTACTGAGTGTCATCTGCTTACCTCACTCATGGTGATTTTCTTTGTGATTTTCTATGTGTGATTTGTCATTTTTATTGTTAATTAATATTCCCTGGGATTTTATATTTGGGACATCCCTAGAACCTGGATTATGGATGTGTTTTTCAAGGTGCTTTGTTTGCTAATTTTAAGTGCCTGAAAGTGCTCTTAACCCAGAACAGCTTTTAATTAAGTCCTTAGATTGTGATTTTAAGAATGATAATATTGTTGACATAGCGATTTATTTTTTTCCCCATTGTTATCCTTTATACCCTTTCGGCCTTTCTCCCTCCTCCTTCCCTATTAGCCTCAGGAACCTTATTTTGTGTATTGCTGTCTACTTGTTTTTGTAAATAGTTTGCTTTGTTGGATATCTGCTATGTTAATGTCCAATATATGTCTTTGTCATTCTGACTTACTATACCTAATTTGTTCCAGCTCCTTCCATTACCTTTCCTCATGACTGAATAGTATTCTGTGTGGATATATACCACATTTCTTGAACCAGTTCTTTGTGACTGTTTATAGTAGCCAAATCCTGCATATGTCTTGTTAGATTTAGATCTAAGAATTTCTTTTTTATTCTCTGAGTGATTATAAATGATATTGGGCTTTAACTTCAAGTTCCACATGTTCACTGCAAGTTAAGAAGTTCCATTTGACTTTTTATTCCATTCCTCTTTGTATGTAGATCTATATCCTGCAATCACATGGATATCATAGTCTACATAGAAAGTCTATAGTCTACATAAAAATGTTCAAGGAATTTTTATGTAGACTATAGACTTTCTATGTAGACTATGATATCATGACAATAGGGGTAGTTTTGCTTTTTCCTTTCCAGCCTGTATGCATTTAATTTCCTTTTTTATACCTTCTTTTGCTAACTAGACCTTTCAGAACACTGTTGAACTAGCATGATGAGAGGACATACTTTGTTTTCTGACTCAGTATGATATGAGCTGTAGGTTTTTTGTAGATGCTCTATGCAGTGTTGAGGAAGTTTCCTTCTCTTCTTAGTTTTCTGAGTTTTTCATTTTGATTGTTGTTAAATTTTGTTGCATCAACTAATATAATTACATGATATTTTTCTTTCATCTGTTTGGTAAATGATATGGTAGATAACACTGGTTCAACACTGAATATCAAACCATACTTGCATCCCTGCAGCAAGTAACGCATGGTCATAGTATATAATTCTTTTTATATATTTCTGAATTATATTTGGTAATATTTTGTTAAAGATTTTTTGTATCTATGTTCATGAGAGATGTTACGCCATAGTTTTCCTTTTTGTGCTGTCTCTTCATAATTTTGGTATCAGGGTAGTACTAGCATCATATATTGAATTGGGAAATGTTCTCTTATTTTCTGCAGGAGACTATACAGTTAGTGTTAGTTATTTAAACATTTGGTAGAATTCTTTAGTGAGAGTGTCTTAAGCCTAAATATTTATTTTGGGGGGAGTTTTTAAATTACAAATCAAATTTCCCTTCTAGTTAAGAGGCTATTCAAATATTAATTTCACATATCAATTTCATATATCTGCATCTGTTTTATACATCTACATCTATTTCATGTTCTAGATGAGTTGGAGCAGTTGGTCAATTTTATCTGATTGTCAAAATTTACATGTGAAGTTGTTCTTAATACTCACTTATTACCCTTTTAATGTCTGCGTCCTGTAGTGACTTCTCCTGTTACAATACTAATATTGGGGACTTAAGTTTTCTTGCTTTTTTTGGTCCATTTTGCCAGATATCTCTCAATTGTATTGATCTCTTCAAAGAACTAGTTTCTTGTTTCACTGATTTTTCTCTGTTGCTTTTGTTTTCAATTGATTTCTGTTCATATTTTTTATTATTTCTGATTGCTTTGGACCATTTTTTTTAAACTCCTAGCTTTTATTATTAACTTAAGACTTCAGCTTTTCTAATGTAGCACTAAAAGTGCTATAAATTCACTTCTCAGCCCTGTTTTTGCTATGTCCCACTTACTTTGATCTATTGTATTTTCATTTGATTCAGTTCAGTATTTTTCCCCTTGGTATTTGCTCTTTGATACATGGATTGTTTATTTTTAGTATATTACTTTGTATAGCTGTTTTAGTGGGTGTTTTATTATATATATATATGACTTATCCCAAACTAGTGTTAATTTCCATTGTGCCAAAATGAAATCTTTATGAAAAGTACTTTGAAAACTAACAATGTATATAAATTGACATGATGGTTATATTTTTATCATCATCTTATTTGTCAATAATGTCTCAGGTTTTATTTAAAAACAGTGTAGTGGCTAGTGCCTAATAAAACTTGCAAGTAACTATAGCAAAGTAGGTCTGTCTTGATGAAAGAAAAATACCTATCCTTTCAGGATGTGGTCTGTGGATAAAATGTTAGAAATTCTTTTTATTCTTAACAAATTTTAATGTTTGACTCTTTTAAACATTTTTTAGAACAGAAGAAAGTTAAAGTAAAAAAGCCAAAACCTGAATTTCCTGTATACATGCCTTTAGAAAGTGCATATATTCAATCTTATGATCATGGAACATCTATAGAAGAAATTGAGGAACAAATGGATGATTGGCTGGAAAACAGGAACAGAACACAAAAAAAACAGGTAAGTTTCAATCCATGTTTCAATTGATTAAAATACATAATGAAAAGAACAAAAATATAAATATACAGTTCGTTGAATTACATAAAGTAAGTAAATTAAACTGTTGGCAAGATCAAGAAACACAACATAGCCATGTCAAAAAGTCTCAGTCCTGCTTCCTCCTGGTTTTTTTTCTTCCTTGTCTTTCAAGGTATCCTAACTATCCTAACTTCTAACACTGTAGATTAGTTTTATCTGCTATTTGAAGTTTATAAATGAAATTGTCCTCTCTTAGACCATTCTAGCTGCTATAGCAAAAACATAATAAATAGACTGGGTGCCTTAAACAACAGTTATTTCTCACAGTTCAGAAGACCAGGAAATCTAAAATTAAAACACCAGCAGACTGAGTGTCTGGTGAAGGCTTTCTTCATAATTCATAGAGAGCAGTTTTCTTACTGTGTCATCTCATGGTGGAATCAGTGAGAGAACTCTCTGGGGTCCCTTTTATAAGGACATTAATCCCATCCGTGAGAACTCTACCCTCATGACTTAATCACCTTTCAAAGGCCCCACCTCTTAATTACCATCACTTTGGGAGTTAAGATTTCAACCTAAGAATTCAGGGGAATACAAACATTCATTCCGTAACGCATGCCATCTGTTTTCCTCTGTTTAGTACATTTGTGAGATTCATTCATTATTGTATATAGTAGTGTTTAGTTCATTTTCTTTACTATAAACAGTTAATGTAGAAATATAGAAAAATTTGATTTTGTTGATTTGTGTTATTTCCAGTTCTTGACTATAATAATTGTCCCATGAACATTATTTCACTCGTTGTATGTATGTATGTATAAATTTCTATTGATGGAATTAAGTTGCAGGGTTAGCTTCATTAAATCTAAAATAATTTTTTTACTTTTTATAAATGTATCAATTTACACTTTAGCAGCAGGATATAAAAATTCCAGTTACTCTCTATCCTTGGCAAAATTTGGTCAAGTCTTACATTTCGGCAATTCTGGTAGGTGAGTAGTGCAATCTAAATGTGGTTTAATTTGCATATCCAATCTTTGATGAGTAAGATCGAACACCTTTTTTTATGTTTATTGGACACTCATATCCTCTAAGTTGAAGTGCCTTTTTAATACTTTTTATTAGGTTCCCTGTGTTTTGTCATACCTATTTGTAAAGAGTTCTTAATATACTTCAGAAATTAGTCCTTTGCATATATTTTCTCCCACTCTGGCTTGCCTTTTCAGTCTAAATGATATCTTCTGATGAGCAAAGTTACTAATTTTAATCAGCAATCTTTTCCTAGTTCAAAGTCATAAAGATAATTCCAAATCCTCCAAGAAGCTTTAATGTTCTGCTGTTTTCATTTACGTTGATAATCTTTTAGAATTTTCTTGTGTGTTTGGTATAAAATAGTCAATTGGAAAAAAATTTTTTTCAAAAGTTTCCAAACCACTCATCCCAATACCAATTACTGAAAAGACTGATTTTCAGTTTGCACACTGCAACTTTGTAAACACAGTTATAGTATCTATAACTGTGTGGCTCTGTTTCCAAACTTTCTTTTTTATTCCAATAATTTCCTAGTTTATTATGTGCTGATACCATATAGACTTGATTACTGTATTTTTGTAATCGATGCATTAACTTTCCATCTTTAGTTTCTTTCTTTAAGATTATCATTTATATTTTCATCTAAATTAGTAAAATGTTACTTCCCACAAATTATTCAGGTGAGATATTCAGCTAGGATTACAGTGAACATATAGATCAATTTTGGAAAAATTACCTTCCAGAAGCATTGAATCTAGAACCCATGAAAAAAATCCATAACATTTTTAAATAATATGTTGCAACTTCTCTGTGTGTACATTTGCACATTTTTTTCTTGGATTTATTCCTGGGTATTTAGTATTTTTGGATCACATTATAGGTGATAGTTTCTTTTTTTTTTTAATATTTTATATCTTTTACATTATTGTGTATTCCTCATAAAATTCCCACCACCAATTCACCTGTGAACCATCACCATAGTACCTGTGCTCTTCTCACCCCCGTTTTGATCCCTTTTCCTCCCCATCCCTTGCAGAATGTCTCATTTATGGTTGCCTGCTAATTTTTTGTTGTTGTTGTCGTTGTTTTCCTCTTGATCCCTTATTTGGTTCTCCTATATTCCTCCTATAAGTGAAACCATTCAATATTTTTCTTTATCTTTCTGGCTTATTTCACTGAAGACTATCCCTTCTAGTTCCATGCATGTTTCTATGAATGGAATGAGTTTATCTTTTTTGATTGCTGAGTAGTATTCCATTGTTTGTATGTACCACATCTTCTTAATCCATTCATATATTTTTGGGCATTTGGGTTGTTTCCATATCTTGTAAATTGTGTAAATAATGCTGCAATAAACATAGAGGTGCAGGTATATTTTTGAATTAATGTTTCTCTGTACTTTGAGTAGATTCCTAGGAGTGGAATTGCTGGGTCATAGGGTAGCTCCATTTTTAGTAGTTTGAGGAACCTTCACACAGCTTTCCATAGTGGTTGGACCAGTTTGCATTCCCACCAGCAGTGTAGGAGAGTTCCTTTTTCTCCACATCCTCGCCAACATTTGTGTTTCCTGTTTTTTTTAATGTCTCACTGGTGTAAGGTAGTATCTCATTGTGGTTTTGACTTGCATTTCCCTGATTATAAATGGTGTTGAACATTTTTTCATTTATCTGTTAGCCATTTGCATTTCCTCTTTGGAGAAGTGTCTTTTTAGCTCTTCTGCTCATTTACTTTGTTTTGTTGAGTCATGTGAGCTCTTTGTAGATTTTTGTGATCAGTCTCTTATCAGTTGTATTATGTGTGAAAATTTTCTCCCAGTCAGTAGGGTGTCTCTTTGTTTTGTTTAATGTCTCTTTTGCTGTACAGAAGCTTTTTAGTTTGGTGTAATCCCTGTTGTTTATATTTCCTTTGCTTTCTGTGCTTTGGGGGATGTGTCTTTAAAGATGTTACTGAGATGTATTTCGAGTAGTGTTTTGCCTGTATTTTCTTCTATATATTTTATGGTTTCAGATCTTACATTCAGGTCTTTTATCCATTTTAAGTTGGTTTTTGTGCATGGTGTGAGATAGTATAGCTTCATTTTTTTGCCAGTAGCAGTCCAGTTTTCCCAGCACCCTTTATTGAACAAACTATCCTTGTTCCATTACATATTCTTTGCTGCTTTGTCAAAGATTAGTTGTCCATAAATATATGGATTTATTTCTGGATTTTCTGTTCAATTCCATTGGTCTGTATGTCTCTTTTTGTTCCAGTACCATACTGTTATAATTATTATGGCTTTGTAGTATAGTTTGAAATCAGGTAGTGTGATACCTCCATTTGCCTTCTTTTTAGACAGGAGAGCTTTAGCTATTCAAGGCTTTTTGTGATTCCATATGAATTTCATCAATATTTTTTCTACTTCTTTGAAGAATGACTGAAATTTTTATCGGAATAGCATTGAATCTGTAAATTCCTTTCAGGAAGATGGCCATTTTGATGTTAATTCTTCTAATCCATGAGCAGGGGATGTCTTTCCATTTCTTTGTGTCATCTTCTATTTCTTTTAACAGCATCTTATAGTTTTCTTTGTATAGGTCCTTCACCTGTTTTGTTAGGTGTATTCCCAAGTATTTGATTTTTTTTTTTTAGTTTTCATTATAAAAGGAATGGTTTTCTTTATTTCTTCTTCTTCAGATTGATTGTTTGCATATAGGAAGGCTACTGGTTTTTGTGTGTTGATTTTGTATCCTGCTACTTTACTAACCTGGTTTATAATATTGATCAGTTTTTCTGTGGAGTTTTGAGGATTCTTTATGTATATTGTCATATTGTCTGCAAATAGTGATAGTTTCACTTCTTCTTTCCCTATTTGGATTCCTTGTATGTCTTTTCCTTGTCTTACTGCTATGGCTAGGACTTCCAGTATTATACTGAATCACAATGGTGAGAATGAACATCCTTACCTTGTTCATGATCTTAGGGGAAAGGCTTTCAGTTTTTCACCATTGAGGATAATACTGACTGTTGGTTTGTCATATATGGCTTTTATTATGTCAAGGTATGTCCCTTCTGTCCCAAGGATTTCAAGGGCCTTCATCATAGATGGATGTTGAACTTTGTCAAATGCTTTCTCAGTATCTATTGATATGATCATACGGTTTTTCTTTTTGGTGATGTGTTGGATTACATTGATTTTCTGATGTTGAACCATCCTTGTGTCCATGGAATAAATCCCACTTGGTCATGGTGCATTATCTTTTTGATGTCTTGTTGGATTCTGTTGGCTAAGATTTTGTTGAGGATTTTTGCGTCAGTGTTCATTAGAGAGATTGGTCTGTAATTTTATTTTTGTGTGTTGTCCTTGTTTGGTTTTGTTATTAGTGTAATGTTGGCTTCATAAAACATATTTGTAATATTCCTTCCTTCTCAATTTTTTGAAAGAGTTTCTGAATGTTTGGTAGAATTCATTTGTGAAACCGTCTGGTCCTGGGCTTTTATTTTTGGGAAGGGTTTCGATTTCACTGCTTGTAATTGGTTTGTTTATGTGTTCTGTATCTTCTTTATCTAGTTTTGGGTGATTGTATAGTTCTAGGAATTTGTCTCTCTTTTCTAAATTATTGAACTTGTTTGCATATAACGATTCAAAATAATCTGATTATTCTTTTGATTTCTGCTGTATCTGTTGTAATTTCTCCTCTTTTGTTTATGATCCTATTTATTTGTGTTTTCTCCCATTTTTTTCTTTGTGAGCCTGGCTAGAGGTTTGTCTATTTTGTTTATCTTTTCAAAGAACCAACTTTTGGTTTTGTTGATCTTTTGGATTGTTATTTTAATTTCTATTTCATTTATTTCTGCTTTGATTCCTATTATTTCCTTTCTTATACTGGCTTTTGAGTTTTTTGTTGTTGTTCATTTTCTAGTTCTTTGAAATGGGAGATTAGGTTATTACCTGGAGTTCTTTCTTGTTTCTTGATGTGAACCTGTATTACTGTGTACTTTCCTCTTATTGCTGCTTTTGCTGTGTCCTAACATTCTGGAAAATTGTGTCCTCATTGTCATTATCTCTAGGTATTTTTAAATTTCTTCTTTGATCTCCTCATTAATCCAGTGGTCTTCCAGTAGTATAGTTTTCAATCTACATGAAGTAGGAGGGTTCCTCGTTTCCTTTTCATTGCTTATTGTCTAATTAGATGCCTTTATGATTGGAGAAGATAGTTGTTATGGTTTTGATCTTAATGTATCTGTTGAGGTTTGTCTTGTGACCCAGTATGTGATCAATCCTGGAGTATGATGCGTGTGCACTTGAGAAAAATGTGTACTCAAATATTTTGGAGTGCAGTGTCCTATAGATGTCTGTTAAACCCATGAGGTCTAGGTTTTTGTTTAGAGCTCTAGTGTTCTTGTTTATTTTTTGCCTCATTAATTTGTCCTTTGGTGAGAGTGGAGTGTCAAAGTCTCCTGCTACATGTGTATTTTCTCTAATATCTGTTTTCAGGGCTGATAATAATTGTCTGATATATTTTGGTGCGCCTTCATTTGGGGAGTATATGTTGATGAGTGTTATGTCTTCCTGATGTATTGTCCCGTTACTTATAATGTAGTGACCATCTGTTTCTTTTTACCTTTTTTTTTTTAAAGATTTATTTATTTATACATACAAGCTGGGGTACAGGCCAGAGATGTGGGGCGGCAAGAGGGTTCACCAGAGACAGAGTGAGGAGCAGAACAAGCAGATCAGAAATACACTGCTGAGGGGAGCAGCAGGCAAGGCAGGAGAGGTCTGCCGCACCATGTGGGATTCTCCTCAGCCAGGCATCGAACTCGCATCGCACGCTGCCAACAGCTCCACAGCTTAACCGCTGCACCACCAGGGAGGCCCTCTTTTTACCTTTTTTAGTTTGAAGTCTGTTTTATCTGTTGTGAGTATAGCTGTTCCTGCCTTCCTTTTTGGTCTATTTGCTTGTGGGATTGTTTTCCAGCCTTTTACTTTAAATCTATGTTTATTTTTTGTAGTTTAATGTGTTTCCTGCAGACAGCAGAAGGTTGAGTTCTGTTGTTTAATCCAGCCTGCAACTCTGTCTTTTTATTAGTGAGTTTTGTCTATTTACATTTAGAGTTAATATTGATATACTGGTATCCATATTTGCCATTTTGTTTGCTTTTTTTTTATTATTCTATTCCTTACCTTATTCTGTTCTTCCTATTCATTCCTTTGGATTTGGCTTCAGGGCTTCTTGTAGTATTTTTTGGAGTGGGGGTTTAGCAGCAATGAATTTCTGAAGTTTCTGTTTATCTGAGAAGGTCCTTATTTTTTCTTCATAGAGGAAGGAGAGCTTTGCAGGGTAAAATATTCTTGGTTGACATTTGTTGACATGGAGTTTGTTAAATATGTCACTCCATTCTCTTCTTGACTGTAGTGTTTTTTCGGAGAAATCTGATGTCAGCCTGATTGATTTTCCTCTATAGGTTATCTGTTTTTTCTCCCTTGTCATTTTCATTATGTTTTCCTTGTCTTGGACTCTTGGAAACTTTACTATTATGTGTCTTGCTGCAGTTTTCCTTTCACTGTAGTAATTTGGTGTTCTTCTGGCTTCCTGTATATCAATTTTCATTTCTTCATGTTTGGGAAGTTCTCTTTGATTATCTCTGTGAATAGTTTCTCGGTTCCTTGATGTCTCTCCTCACCTTCTGGGATTCCTATGACTCTTATATTTCCTTTTCTCACGGTGTCAGATAGTTCTCTTAAGTGTTTCTTCATTCTTTTTCCTTTGTACATCTTTCCTTTTCTATTTTGGTTCTTTTTAAAATGTATCTTCAATAGTATTGATTCATTTTTCCATTTTATTCTGTTTTCGTGGCTTTCCCCAGAGTTCTTGATCTCCTCTATTAATCTTTAGATATCCTCCACTTCCTTCAATGTCTTCTTTAGGGATTCATTCTCATTCCTCAGGTCTTTTTTGTATTTCTTTCCTTTTCTACATTTTCATTTAATTCTTCAATTTTTTTCATGATGGCTATTATGAATTTTTTATCTGCCAGGCAGAGATATTCTTCTATGTTCATATTATTGGGTCCTGGAGGTCGACTGTCTGTGGTGTATTGTTCCCAGAAGGGCTATTTTGATTGCTTGTATTTTTCTTTCTTCCTATTGTTTGTCTTCTGTTTTGCTGGCCATCGTGTCCCATTATTGCTGGTGCTGGTGGGCATGACTTCTGATTTCTCTTGCTGAGGTGTAGCTTTGTATACCTGGTGTCTGAGCCCCTGTGGTCGGTGAGTAGAGGTGTAGGTGAGAGTTTTTGTATTTTCCCTTTCTGTTGTCTTTAGCTGTACCCCTGCTCTAGACAGCTGATACTTCTTGTCACTCTTCCCATGTGTTGGGGGCTACCGGCCTTGGGTGTTGGGGAGTTCCTACAGTTCCCACTTGGTTGTAAGTCCAGGCACTCTTCTGTTGTGGCAGATGTTATTTTGAACATTGATTTGCTTCAGGAGCCCATGCTTTTTCGGCCCCCGCTTTGTAGGATGGGATCTAATGTCTCAGCCTGTGGTAGTCAAGAGTGTAGTGTGGTGTGCTGCACCTCCAGACCCACACTGAGGCCAGGTCCACTGGGAGGTGCTTGCAGGTTGGGTGGGATGTACTTCTCTGTTGAGCTGTTAGGTCACTCTAGGCCTGTTTTGGAAAAATATAGTAATCGAAAGAGAATAAGGAGTGAAAGGAGAGGGAAGAAGAGAGAAGGGAATAATATGGGAATGTAAAGGAGCAAAGGTGGGAGAAGAAAGAAAGGGACCAGATAGGGAGAAGAGGGAAAAGGAAGAGTAGGAGAAGGGGAAGTGACAGAAAATGAAGAGAAAATGGTAATAATAATGTTAACCCTTTGCACTCAAGACCTTTCTCGCACGGGCAAACCAGCAACTCAAGACGATTTCAGCTATATTAAATGGGGAGAAAGTTGAAAACTAGAGGAAACAGAAAACAAAAGTAGTAAAGGAAGGGCACAAAAGACAACCAAATGGCCAATAAACCAACAAACAAACACACATACAGGTTGGGGGAGAATTGGGTCTCAGATTTCTGGTAGCTCCCAGTGAACTGGCCATTGCTCTTTTTAGTCTGACCTGCTGGGGAGAGCCGTAGGACTGGGTGGGATAGTCTTCCCAGAGTCCTCTTATCTCCCTTTGGTGTGTTGGGGGATATAGAATGTGCTCTGAGAGGCAAGGTGTAAACTGTGGAGTGTCCAACAGTCTCTGATAGTCTCCACTGCAGCTGTGAGTTTGGGAGAATCCATGCTCTTTCTGATTCCCTGAGATAGTTGGGCTAGCGTGGGGGGTCCTGAAGTCTTCTTCCACCTGGGGGCTTGTGGTATCTAGAGGCCCCCAATGTAGGGACCACCCATAGGAGGCTCCACCTGATGCCCCTCCCACTGGTGGTTAAATGGTATGTCCTTCCTGGAATAACCTCAGCTACAACCTCTCAGTTTCGGACATAGGTAGTTGGTGATTTTGTTCTGATCACTAGGTGGCGCCAGAGACATCTCCTAATAAGCTTTCAAAACTGTGCTTATTCGGCAGGTCTCCGGGAGGTGGGGGGAGAGGAGGGAAGAGCACCACAAGGAGGGGGCTTGCACCCTGTCTTGTACCTGCCCTGCTGCCACCAGTTAGCCCACCTGTCACTTTCCAGAGTTCTCAGATGTCTCAGGATTCTTCTGTGGTCTCCAAACTTTTTCTCCTTTTCCTGGGCGAAGTGTGCTAGCTTTGTGGGTGGGGGAGGGGAGCAGGATTCTGATCAATGACTTTTTTCTCCTCCCTTCCTTTGTCATTCTTGCTTTCCCTCTCTCTCTGCTTCTCTTGGATCACCAATGTTATCCAGTATGTCTGGGACTCATCAGGAACTCATTATTTCTTCCTCTCACTTGTTTTGTGGGAGAGTTTAATCCTAGTGTCCCTTCACTGCCATGTTGATCATGTCACCTATAATATTTTCGTAAATTTCACTCTTTAAAATTATATTTAGTATATTAGAAATGTAATTGATTTTTTAAATAATACCCTCATGTATAGCAACCTTGCTGAATTCATTTTATTTCTCTGAATATCACATTTTTCCCTTATGTGCCGAGAAGGATCTCTAAAACATGTAAAATAGAAGTGATGATAATAAGTATCTTTATTTCATTTCTATTGTCAGAAGCAATTTTCATCAATTGAAATTATTTCATCACTAAATTTATTTATTAAGCTTTCATCATTTCAGTATTAAATATGATCATGCTGAAGGCTTCTCATAGCATTTTTTTAGTTAAACTTAATATAAAATTTGTAATGCACACTTCAATGGCTTTAGTCTATTAACTTTGTTGCGCAACCATCACCACTACCTAATTTAAGAACGTTTTTATCACACCAGAATAATTATTATAATAACCCTTTACTTGTTAACAGTTAGCTCTAATTCTCTGCTTATCTCTTCCCTAGCAACCACTAGTCTACTTTCTGTCTCAGTGGATTTATCCATTCTAGACATTTCATGTAACTGAAATCATACAGTATGTGGTTTTTTCCTGCTTGGCAAAATGTTTTCAAAGTCTGTCCATTATTTAATAGTATTTCATTTTTTATGGCTGAAAAATATTCCACTATATGGCTATATAACATAGTGTTTGTCCGATCATCAGCCAATGAACATTTGGTTTGATTCCATTTTTTGGCTGTTATAAGAATGTTTTGAATATTCTTGTATAAGTCCTTTGTATATATATGTCATGTGGTTTCTCTGGGGGTTATAATTAATATCTTAATTCGTAACAATCTAGGTTTAGCACCAACTTAGTTTTAGAAGTGAACAAAAATTTTCCTATCTATAATCTGTTGCCAAGATTACAACTGTTTATATTATGTACCTCTCAACATAGAATTATAATTATTTATGCAGTTTACTTTTTTTTAAAGATTTATTTATGCATACGAGAGCTGGGGTGTAAGCCAGAGGTGTGGTGGGAGCATGAGAGGATTCGCCAGAGACAGAATGGGGAGCAAAATAGGCAGATCTACTGAAATACACTTCTGAGGAGAGCAGTGGGCAAGACAAGAGAGGTCTGCTGCGCCATGTGGGTTAGCTCCTTGGCCGGGAATCGAACTCATGCTGTCGTTAGCTTCATAGTACTGAGACTTAACCCCTTGCACCACCAGGGAGGCCCCTTTGCAGTTTACTTTTAATGAAATGTAAAATTAAAGTAATTACAGAGAGAACTTGCATTTATTCTATCTTTTAAATTTACATATGTAGTTACCTTCCCTGGTGTTAATCTCTTCGTGTGCTGTTGATTACTGTCCAGTGTCCTTTCATTTAATTCTGAAGAACCCTTCTTTATCACTTGTAGTTAGAACCTCTGTTGATGAACTCTTGTACTTCAGTAATGTTAATCTAGGAATGTCTTGATTTCGCCTTCATTTTTAAATGATAGTTTTGTCAGGTAAATAATTTTTGGTTGACTATTTTTTTCCAGCACTTTGTATCATTCCACTACCTTTTGGTCTCCATTGTTTCTGATTAGAAATCAGATGTTGATCTTATTGAAGATCACTTATGAATAATGAGTCGCTTCTCCTTTCCTCTTTTCAAGATTCTTTATCTTTTGAGACTTTGATGTTGAGGTATGTAGATGTGGATCTTTTTTTACTATCTTTTGAAAGTCATGAGCTTCAAATTTGGAGGATTTTAACCTTTATTCTTCAAATGTTAATTCTCGCTCCCACTCCTGCTCCCTCTCCTCCTCCTCCTCCCTTTCTCTCTTTTCTTGCCTCACTACTCTCTCCCCTTTCTGGTACTTTCATTATGCATATCCAGGTAAAGCCATTTGTGTTTTCTTGGAAGTGTGATTTTTTCATTGGAGTCCAATTCCTTTAATCCTTACATGATCAGGTTTTATATTTCTTCCAGTGCCAGGATAAGTAAATTGTATTTTTCCCAATGGTTAATTTGCGTCAATTATGAAGATTATCACAATGAAGTTGTTCATAATATATTTCTACTTTCATATAATATTGTCCAATTGAGCTTTCTGTTATACAAAACTCTTCTATATCTGTGCTGTCCAATATGATAGTGACTGCTGAGCACTTCCAGTGTGACTCAGAAGTTTAATTTTTAACTCTATTGCATTGTAAATAATCTTATTTTAAATAACCTCATGTAACAAATGGCTACCATAATAGACTGCATTGGATCTGCAATGATTTTCTCTTCTCCCCTCCCCCATATTAGATATTTCTTTCTTCTTACTTGTTCTCTCTTTTTCTCTCATTGGTCTTTTCAGTTTTTTTAAGTTACTGATTTTTGTTTTCAGATTATTCTTTTCATATAACAGTGAATTCTATTTCATCATGTCTCATAAGGTTTTACAATATTGAATGCAGTGACTGTCCAAAAGTTGATTGGTTTTATGTTCTTGCTAGCCAACTCTTAATTTTTATTGAGGTATAAGTGACATATACATTATATTAGTTTCACTTGTGCAACATGATTTGTACAGAGAAAATCCTCCAACTTCATTCTTTTTAAAATTGTGTTAGTCTACTTTATTTACATTTCTATATAAAATGAAGATAAATATATGTCAAGTTGACCTTCCTGCTGATATGTATTAAAAAGTTGCCTTTCTCCAAGAATTCACTAATATTTTACCTAACTAGCTTTTTTTAGTCCAGGATGTATGTGGGGCAGATTTAAATAACCAAACTTTAAACTATCATAAAGTAAAATGATGTAATGGAGAGATAAGTTACTGGGAAAGGGTGTCCTGCATATGTTACATGGCAGTAGATGACCGAGAGCTTAACATATTTGTATATTGTTCATACAGATAATTTGCATAGGAAAATACCATAGATAAAAGCTAGTTATCGATTTTACTGATAATTCTATGTCAAATGGGGCAAATATACAATTTTTATCATCATCACTAATCCTATATCTTTTGAGAGTAAGATATTGTCCAATGTGCTGTGTGTTCAGTAGCTCATTTAGGCCTCATAAGAACCCCGAATTAGTGACATTTTCTCCATTTTACAGAGGATGTTTGATTATCAGTGCCATTGTGAGGTATTAAGTTGATCATACGTAATTGGCATTTTTTAGCGCGAAAACTTTCAAATATCAGGAATTTTACAATTCAAACAATACAAGTAAATTAGGCATCAATTCATCCATGGGATTTCTCAACCTTCTTAAATTCTTGGAAGGGTTAAATTCAGGTCATTTCTCCCAGAATATACTAGAGCTTTCATTAGTGACAGTGCTTACAGCACTTTGTAGGAATAAGTAAAAGATGAAAAATACCCACATAATAGGAATGTTAGGTGAAAAATGAAATTCAAAGTTATTTCTGGTTATTTTATAATTGCCTGATGTTTTCATTAAAGTTGGTGATAGTGATTTGTTTCAGTTTGTAAAACATTATAGTCAGATATGTTAAATGTAATAAGCAATTGTCAAATAATTTTTTGTGAAAAATACTCAATATATGATTAATAAAAGTGAAGATTTAATGAGCTATTGGGTAAGCCAAACAAATCACTTTCTACCATACATATTATATAGGAAAAAAACTTTTAAAACAAAATAGCCCTTCTTTTTTCCCCCTGATGACCTAGTAGTAATGTTCTGCAGTGTTTTATGTAGCAGACCTGGATTTCATTCCTGTTCTCGTTATCTCTCTCCCTGAGGCTGCAATGCATAAAATAAGAAATAAAATCACTATCCTGCATCCTATTGCCATAGGCTGTACCCTTGTCAGATTTCATAAACTAAGCTAGATGGGTCTGGTTAGTACTGAGATGGAAGACCTCAAAGAAAACAAAGTCTGTGGAACAAACATCTATGCAGCCAGTATTTCATCTTCGTTGAACCCTTGTCTTAAAGTTATTATTGTAGTTTCCTCATTACAATTTTATTGCTTTACTTGCTCTAAGGAAAAAAAATAGGTCTTTAAAAATAAGTGCATTTCTAGTCATTTAAAATGAGTACATTTCTTTTTACTTTCCTTTTCAAATTTTAAAAACTCTTTTGCTTGAAAGGCATTTGGCTGTGTTCTTGAGACAGTTTTTCAACTAGCAGGGTTTTATTTCTATTGTCTAAAAATTTACTGTCTCAGAGACTTCCATTTTATTTACCTCTATAAAGTGTTCTACGTTTCTATTTCTATTCTATTTGTTTGGAGATAGTATTAACCCTTGTTTTACAAATGGTACAGTCCAACACATTTTTAAAATCTGTCTCTAAACAAATAAGTCTGTTTCTACATAATCTTTAATTGTCAAATTTGATTTCAAAATTTCAAGTATCAATTGTTTTAAATACATGTGTGAATATATATGTAATACACATGGATATAATTCAGTTAATAATATCTAATGTTTTAACCATGAATAGATCCAGCATATCTACAGCTGCTTCCTCCTCAGAACACACACAAATACACCTTTCATAAATACAGATGGTACATATTTATGCATTTACATACACAGAAATACATTCCTATGTTCTCTAACATTGATTTTCCTCCTTCTCTCCCTTCCTTCCTCCCTGTTTTCCTTTTTCCTTCCTGCCTTCCTGCAAAGGAACTCCTTTTCTGGTGACATTTTATTATAGAACCTTACTATATGGAAGAAAGATACAAATAACTGAGCTTCTCTGTTAATGTCAAAATGAAGGAAGCTAAAGGCCCATCCATTTGCCTTCTTCCTCACCCCCATAAGACTAGGTGCCTTGGAAAAACTCTAAAGTTCTAAGAAACATGTCTATTCTCCTCAGATTCACATTCACCCATATACACAAAAATTTAGTGTTATGGTAAACAGAAAACAACACTAATAACAGAAGGAGACAAAATTGGATCATTGTGAGAAAATAAGTACTTGAATGGAGATAATAGATACGTGAATGTAAAAAAAAAACAAAAAATTATGTAAGTTAAGAAGAGCATGTATCTTCATCAGGAAGCAACTTCCAGAATGCTGTTCTGTTTAAGATGTTGATGGCAACCCTTGAAACTATGAGCTTAGTCCTGGAAAGTATTCAAGAATGACCTTTTGGTGGTTTCTTATTCTACTTTTATGCCAAATCTCATCATTTCTGATTAGAATGACCCCCAAATCAAAAGTAAATCCCCAAAGTCCTAATAATCAGTTAAAGACTAATGTATATTTTTTCAATGAAAAAAGAATGGTCATTTATATTGTGAAGTATTCCATCATCAATCTAATTTTTAGCCTAGTACATTCAAAATATTTCCTATATGTCCTCAAAGATTTTTCAGAGAGTAGATTTTTAAGTATTTTACAGTGTTAAGTTTGTTTTAAACCAGACCTCTTAATCAAGATTTTAGAATTTCCTGTGGGGATGGTGGGTTGGTAAATTTTTAAAAATTGTTTCTTTGGAGGGAAAAAATTTTACATTTGCTAGTATCAGTGGCAGTTACTCCCATCGTGGCTGATTTGAAATTATCAGTATGAAGTCATTGAAAATAAAATTGACAAGAGATATGCAAGAATATTTGTCATATATGATATTTCCACCATGCAGATATAATAGCTGTAAACCTTCTTTAAGGCTCACCTAATAATAAAATACAGTAAAATAACTAGGAAGTGATATTTTGAGTATTGCCTTTTGAAAGTATAATTCTATATTTAATTTAATTTTTAATGCTGGAGATATTCAACAACTGGCTTATAACAAAGTACCTGAAATTTCATCACTTGGCTCTCATGAGTTGATATGCATGAGCTCCAGTACACCAGTGGTCCTTGGGAAAATTCCTTTTCTTTACCTTTTTAATCCTTTCGATCATCTCTGACTTAAGGAAAATATGTGCAAATTTGATAATAAGTCAACCTCTAAGTCCGATCGATCTATACATTGTCTGTCTCTAAGAGCCATCGTAGTTGTCGATAATTTTCCTGTTGGTATATAGAGGGTAGTTGGAGGATATGAATACCAACTGACTTCCTGCTTTTTGTCAATTTTTTTCTGTTCGTGTATTAAGTTCTGTATAACACTATTCTGTAGTCATTTAACCCTTTGCACTCGAGCGGCGCCGCTCTGGCGCCCGGTGGTTTAATGCATCCACTAGAGTGGCACTGCTATGGCCTCCGGCAGTTTAATGCGTCCACTCAAGTGGCGCAGCTAGGGCGCCCCAGCGGATTGGGAGTCAATATGTTTATTTCCGATGTGTGATAAGATATTCTTATCGCAATTACTTTCACAGACCAGGCTTGGCCTGCATCCTTAGCCAATTCTTAGATTAGTTAATCTCAGTTTAGCATTGTGATACGTGTCCTGACAAACCGAGGCTGCATCTTGGGGATAGTTTGACTAAATATCACACGAAAACTAATTACAGAGTGTAATATTTAACAGATTTTGTTGTATTCAATGTAAAAATAAATTGGTGAAATTTTATTATTTGTATACATTTGTTTGAGTATAACATGATTTCAAAGTACCTGTAAAACACTTCCCTAATATAGCTGAAATCATCTCGAGTGGCTGGTTCCCCCACGCGAAAAAAGCCTCAAGTGCAAAGGGTTAATATTTTATCTTCCTGTTATTGTGTCCAACAAGATTATTTTAAATCTATCAAGATGTATTTCTTATATTTCCTCTACCTTAACAACAGAACCCAAAGAAAAGGTTTCAGAGTATTGGTGAGATAGTTTTGTTGTTAGATTTTTAAATACTTGACCCTTCCCACATTGATCTCTTTTATTGTGAAAAATAGTTTCTTTTGTTTTTAAATATTTTTAATGTAATTATCAATAGTTTGATAATAGCTAAGTGTCAGTTTGTGTACATCACACTTATGCCTACAGTCAAATATATATGGAATAAACAACAAAGACCACTATGAGAATTAAATGAAATATATAGCAAGACACATCATAGTCCTTCACTAAATACTAGTTTAATCTTAGTTTTCTAAAAGTTAATGAATATGTTAGCATGTGACTGAGGGGTACCCAGGGAACCTAAACTATTAAGGGGTGCACACTCTAAAGAAATCTGGCTATCTGTGCACACAGAGGCAAAGGAAGCATACTGTTAGTATGATAGATTTTTAATAGAATTATTGTGGTACAGAAGAAAGGCTATTCCTAATAATAGTTATCCAGTAAAAATACCAAATCACCCATCCCTTTATGGGAAAATGCCTAGCCACTGAGACCAGAAAGCTTGCCACAAGTCTAAAGTACCTCCTAGCAGGGGACAGTAAGAAAAGGGCAAGACTGGTCTGGGACAAAAGAAACAAAATCAAAGTACAAATCAAGATAATGGCTGCCATTGTCTCTTGCTAAGGACAGCCCTTCTTGTATGTTTTATCACATGCCTCTTTCAAGTATCTCTAGATGTCTCCTCCATGTGACTCCTTCCAAGTCCCTCCCAGGCCCCTGGGTGCAAATCAGAGCTAAAGAAGCAAGCGTCTCCCTGCCTTCCATGTTACGTAGATTCACCTAACTGCTCAGTTCCACCCCAAGTTCCCAGCTGATTCCTACTCAGGAAGTCCAATTCATTGGCACAATGGAACCTATAATCCAACACAGCTCTACTTAGATAGGGGTAAGGAATATGGCACCTCCCCTAACAGATTAATGATTAAAGTCGGTGTTTACCAGCATGTTTTACTCTACTAATTCTGTTTAATGCTGTCTTCAGTTTCATAATATCTTTCCTATCAAAGACTATTGCAAAGATAGCAAAGAAACTTTTCTAACAATCACTTTTCTTGTGATGGCTATATGACTTTAACGTTTTAGTTAACAATTTTATTTTCTTCTTAGAAACTTTGTATAGTAGAAATAGTTTGCAATCAATTTGAAGAGCACCAAGGTAATATTGATAATTAAGTCTTTAAAGTGGATCTTTTGTTAAGCCTGAGCATCTTATAATTAATGACTGCCATCACACCACCTGCTCTCTTCTGCCTTGAATCTTATCGCAATGATGTTGCTTTGAAATGTGAGAATGCTTTCTATTTCTTGTGCTGCTTGTTCTAGTTAGACATCTTATTGCTGATTAGCTGAACACTATTTCCTGTTTTTTCCCAATGTATCTCTAAATGAACTGCTTCTGTCTTAGTTAGGATTATGATGTTCTATAAAACAGATACTTAAATAAATTAGATTTTTTTTCAGAGAGGAGATAATAGAAAAAACAAATCATAGTAGATGAAATACTTTCCGAAGTAAAATTTTGATAATATCCAGTATATAACTAGGTATACCTATGGAGAGATGGTTTTTTAAAATCCACATTTGTTCATGGTCATCCTTTTATAATGTAAGGGAGTTTTCTGTAATCTGTAGTGTGGGATTTAATTTTTGTACATCGTATTGTTTCCCCTGTATCTTATTACTAATACAGATAGCTTTTTTATTATAAATGAAATCACACTGTATTGGCATATTTTGATGTTCATGTTCACACTGTAGCATGTATCAGCCCTTTATATGGTTGAATGATATTCCATTATACAACACATACACTTTTTTTTTCATATACCATAATTTAAATGTTCTTTATTTAATTCATTGACATTTGGGTTGATTCTACCTTGGGAGTCTGAGTGATGCTGCAGTGAACATTGCAGTTTTTATGTGTGTGTTTGAGTACTCATTTTCAATTTCCTTGAATATATACCCCAGTGGAATTGTTAGGACACACAACATTTTTTAAGGAAACCCCAACCTGTTTTCCAAGTACCTGAGTTACTATTTCATTCTCATCAACAATGTGCAAAGATTTCATTTTTGCATATCCTCACCAACACTTGTTATTGTTGTTGTATGCCATCCTAAGATATGCATTGTATCTCCTTGTGGTTTTGATTTGCTTCCCCTAGTGAGTAACAGTGTGCAGCATCTTTTCACATGTTTGTTTGTTGACAATTTATCTTCCTTGAAGAAGTGCCATTTTATTAATTGTTGTGGTTTTTTTTACTGAGGTATAATTGACATATGACATTGTATTAGTTCCAGGTGTGCAACATAATAATTCAATATTTTTTAAGTTGAGAAATGATCGCCACAATAGGTTAGAAGACATCTGTTACCCATACTTAGTCACAAAATTTTTTTCTTATGATGAGAATGTTTATTTCCTTAACAACTTTCAGATATGCAATACACTATTTGTTATAGTCACCATGCTATCTATACATTACATCTCTATGATTTACTTATTTTGTACCTTTTGACCCCCTTTACCTATTTCAACTGCTCCTCACCCCACCACACTTCCATCTGCCTTTGGCAGTTGCCAATCTGTTCTCTATGAGCTTGGTTTTTGTTTTTAAGATTCTGCATATAATTAACATCACATGGTACTTGTCTTATCCTATCTGATTTATTTCATTTATCATAACATCCTTGAACTTCATCCATGTTGTAACAAATGGCAGATTTCTTTCTTTTTTATGTCTGAATACTACCCCATTTTATATATACAGTCATGTGTTAAACAGTGGGGACATTCTGATGTGTCATTATGCAAACATCATAGAATGTAGTTACACAAATTTAACTGGTATAGTCTACTGCACACTACAGCTATATGTCTTTACTTTTATTCTTGAAAAATACTTTTGTTGGGAACTCTAGTAACAGTTACCTTCTCCTAGCACATTGATTTTAGCATCTCAGTGTTTTCTAACTTTCATTTTTACTGTCAGTCTGATTGCTGCTTTTTTGAAGATACTCTAATCTTTTACCTCCTCTGGCTTTTTATTTATTTTTTTTTCCATTTTTTTTTTATTGTTATTTATGTCTTTTACATTTTGTATTCCCCTTGGGCAGCCCACCACCAATTCACCCGTGATCCATCTCCATGGTCCCCTGTATTCTCCTCTCTTCCATTTTGTGCCCTTATCCTCCCCTCCCCC